>JAEBDU010012661.1:0-42889 GCA_016802625.1 Heliconius numata | reverse complement strand
GCGCCATGGTTTCTCCGAGAACCAAGCTACCTATCCCCACTACCCGCGCCTCGCTCCCGCATCCCTTTCATGATCAATCCGATTTTGAAATACGCACGCTTTTCTGATCCACCTGTACATATAGCAAAAAAGTAACTACTTTCAATTATTTTCTTACATTTAATTTAATAATTATAATAACATTCAAGAAAATATAGAAAATAAAAAAGAAAGAGTTCGATTCCCAATCGAGGATAAATCGCTCTGGTGTCACTCACACGCAATGGGTCCAGAATTTGCAGGAACTGCGGTTTTGACACTAGATTCCTTCTGACTATCCTGTCGTATGCGGGATACAGCGTGACAATAAAAAAATATATATGAATCCTATACAACTAGCTATAAGTCTTAATAAAAGGAAATATTCCTAACTACGTCTTTGTATTCACATCAACGCTCAAATAATAGTATTATTGTGTTACAAACCTGTAAAAGTATCAAAATTGATTATTTAAAATGGAGATTCTTATATAAGTAGTACGATTTATATTCTGATGATGAAATATAATTAAAGTTTATAGAAAAACGAAAAATATTTATTGAAATTTCATATAAAAAAATATTATAGTAAGATTTGAACCCGCACATCTACAAAGTAATAATTAAGTTAAAGTTAGCGCGAAGTAATAATTAAGTTATACATTATTATCGAGCTACGTCGAAATTTACATACAATTATAATACATTGCATTTTTTATTGATAGTTATGTAAAAATCTTCATAAAGAATTAACAAAACGTTTATAAACCCAAGTGTGTCAATAACACTTCAAAATATTATAAAATAATACAATGCTATTCATTATTATTAAATAGATCAATCGATTATAAAAAACATCAATTTTTATTATCTATGATTGCATATGTATTAACTAGCTAGTTTAATTTATTTTATATTAATTATAAAGTGTTATTCACATACTTAACTTAATTAAAAAAATATATTAAATTCAGTATGAAAATTTTAACGTGGAAAAAAAATTATATTAGCATATACAAGCGCAGGGGCTCAAGTGTGTGACTGTAAAGTGCGACTGATTGTGGGATCGCTCCCCACTCGAGGAAATAAAATATTTATTTAATTTTATATTTTCATTTCTTCGCTCTGGTATCGAGGCAAGCGTGGCGTTGAGTTCTGCCACTCAACACGCATTACTGCTACAATTTCTATGCCTATGCTATGTGCGGAATAAAACATGAATATCCTACTATAATAATCTTTTATAAGAAAATTCAATATTTTCATTCAGGTTTCTTGATTTATCAGTTGAAAGAAATAACAATATTACAATTTAATTTATTAATACTAACATAACGAAATGCATTATCTGTAAATAACTATTTAACTTGCACTATATAATATGCAAAATCGAATTTAATTTTTCTATACTACAAGGAAAGTATCATAAAATGGCTGTCACACAACTTGATAATAATTCAAAATAAAAATTTTATATTTATATATAGTACAAGTTTTCACAAGTTTTGACCGTTTTTCTTTTTTCAAACCTTTCACAATTTCGAGACACGTAAGTAATAGTAAATTTGAATAAAGAAAAAAAATCTAATTACAAATCATCATTAAGTAACTAAACTACTGTTAATTGAGCTTATTATAACGAATAAAGAAAACAAACCCGATATTGGAAAAATCTAGAAACTTATTTAAGGCGTCGATCACCAAAATATAATTATTAGTCAGTCTTGGAAGACAATGAAGTTCCTTTCAAGGGTCTTATGCAGAGGAAATATGCTTTGATTTATCATCAGTCAAATTGCAAAAAAACATAATTAATAAGAATAGACTTTATGTTTTTGTAATATTCTTATTGTTCTTTAACTGTAACTTTTTTAAATATATAAGGAAAATGTTGCTTAGAGAAATAAATAATTAAATGCTTTATTAAACCAATCACAATATAAAATGCATGATAATTATTACACACAAAGTTTATCATATAAAATTTTTTTTATAAGTTTTTGAAATATTCGAATTCAATAGATAATCAATAATTAACTTTGCAATTTGACAAAGACAATTGACAGTTAAATTGATTAAACCAAATAAATTGTGAATGACTTTAATTTTAAAGGACGCTATTTCTACTTTTAATTTAGCATTTCGAAAGGAACTTCATAAATAAATTGAAGATAAATATATTTTACAAATTGCTCTAATTAGTTAAATACTTTTGTACAATTGGGACTAGACACAGGTACAGTCACAGTCAAAATTATAAACAATTATAATTTTATGCGAAATATTTTATAAAGTACGAAGTTTAATTCATTAAACTAATGAAACATTTAAAATTGTTGTTTTAATATTAGATTTTAGATTTTACACAAGTATTCGTTTCGTTAACTGCAATGTTAGTGATAAAAATATTTTAATTAACTTGAAGCAAATTGGGAAGATTAAAAAGCTTGAACGGTGGGTACTTCACGAATTGAGTAAAGACTACTGCGCTACACTACTTAACTGGCAAAATAATGAAGGGAAATTTTAATCTTGTGATAAGAAAAATTCTCTTTTTCTCTACTATAATCGGCTTATTGCAATGGCTGGATGCTGGCAAGCCAGTTAAATCCATATATAAAGGTCATTTGGAATCATTGATTAAATAGTAATTTTTAACTGAACTATTTTGTTTCGAGAAGCATTAAGAATAAATAATATAAATGGAAATAATAAAAAAAGAATAATAAGATCACTTTCTGTTAATATAATGGCAAAATTATGAATCAATCCACATGACAATGACTAACGATTACTTAAAAACTCTCATCAAATGATAATTATTTGTTCTTCATATAAAAAATCACTGATAAAAAATCATGCATATAAAAAGCTATAATATAAGGAATAATGAACAAAATATATTGGTATTACATACTATTATGTATATGGTAATATGAAAGAAATGAAGAAATAAATGGTAAGATATTAGAACAAGTGAATGAAGTGGTCTATTTGAGAAGTATGTTCAATAGAGATGGAAGATACCAGATGCATGCAGAAAGGCTTGTTGCTGCCGGTAACAGGGAAACGGAGCCTTATCTGCATTGATGAGACAGCGAAACGTCAGCACAGCTGCGCGTTTGGCCGTACACAATGCAGTGTTAATATCCACGCTGTTATACGGCAGCGAAACGTTCGTATTACAGAAGAATGAGAGGAAGAATGATGAATACTTTGGAGATGCGATCTCTACGTAGGATATGCGGAGTCAGCTTAGCTGATCAAATCTACAATAAAGAGAAGAATAAGAAGAAAGAAGAGACACAGAATGGCAGGTACAAGAGAGGATGACACGGTGAAAATAAAGAACGTGCTCAGCTGGTTTAGGCACGTCGAACGAATGAGTGACGAAAGAATGGCAATAAAGATTTATAACGGAAAAGTGATAGAGATGTGGGGAGATCTCGGTTGACCTTCGAAAACACAGTATCAAAGATACTGGAGGAAAGTAAAAATCATGAGGACTCCCCGAAGGGCATCTATGAAGAGGTTGATGACAATGAACGAGGCGAAAGAGGTATACAGCTGACTACCCCGCTAGGAATACAGTGTGAAGCTGGTTTAGTGTAGTTTTAGATTATTATGTTATATTTTTTACTTATATTTTTTTTCATTTAGTTAAAATCTTTCAGCCTGATGCACATTACAAAAAATGGCAAAAACTTCATAAGGTTGAATTAATTATATAAATAAATTAATTAACGAACAAAAACAATTATTACACGAAATAAAAATAACATGACGAATGAGAATTCTCAAGGTGCTTATAAAAACATAAATAACAAATTAAAATAAAGAATAAGTTATAAATAAATAATTATATTATAGTTTATATTTTTTTTGTTAATTACTATATAATTTAGTGTAAAAAATGTACATATATCATCGCTTAAATAAAGTGAGGAAATTAAAAAGTATTGAACGGTTATGGTAATTAAACTAAGGCCGGTATTTATTAACCGCTCTCAACTCTGAGATCGAAATTGTGGGCGATATTAGGATACCGTTTTCATTCATAGATTATTAAAAATTCGCGTCAAAATAAATCTCAGAGTCGACAGCGGTTTATAAATACGGGCCTAAGCCTCCCTAAGTTCCCATTCGAGGCTATTAATCATTCTTTCTCCATTCTTACAAAGTGCGGCATATTCCGCTACTCAACACGTCAATTTCACTCAAGTCATTCGGGCAGAGAGTGAAGAATGCAGTGCCTTGGCACTAGGTTCTCTGTAACTACTATGCCATCATTAGTGTTTTTTTTCTAAATTATGTGATTAACGCTTAAACATAAATGATACTTTTATGTTTACGCATTTATAATGTGACCACGATATCGCATCACTCCATACTCCATTTACATAAAAAAATAATAAATTTAAATAAAAAAAGATACTTAATTTTTGTTTCTATATTAAACATCATAATATAAAAAAGCGACGATATATATATAGGTATACCATATATTTGAAAAAAAATATATAATTATTAATATATAAACTATTTACCAATTAATCGTATAATTTGACTGCGACGGTACAAAGTTCAATTTGAATCGATAGAAAATCTACTTCTACATAAATTTAATAATTCCGATAGTTGAGAGAACTTGCTGTGGGCTTCTTGGAGCATGTTTCTGGAAAGAAATTGTTATATAAATTATATAAAAAACTTTTTTAATTATTTAACTTCTAACCCGCATATTGCAGGGTATGCAGAGGGCACATGATCCAATTTTCGAGGCAATTAAGTGGTTAAAATCAACACCGCGTTTGGCCTTGTTACCGGAACGAGAACGAGAATTCCGTTATTTTAAGAAAAGGTCGCCCATAATGGGTTTCCTGAACGTTTACGTTAAGTTGAGCCACAGTTAGCATTTTTATATATTTAATTTAAATTTAAACTTATCGGGTTATTGTTAATGTATTGGGCTTATTTGGGTTCCGTACCTATACCGTATCGCAGCTAGCATATACAGGTAGTATTTGTTCAGAAAAAATCTAATACAAATACTACACATTTGCAGTTAAATCTTGAAAAATAATAGGGAGTATTTGGTTGGTATTTCAACTCGATATCTCCAAGCGTTCCTAAGATAAAGGCTCTTGACAGACAGACGGATGGACAACAAAATGATTCCTTTTTTCTTTAAGAGGTACGGAATCCTAAAAAATAAATATTTTGGGAATTGATGTTCTTTTGTTTGCAAAAATTGTCATATTTAATAGAAACAAAAATTGTTATTTCGCACCGTAACTGCAAGCACACTACATACGTAGTTTTTACAATATAAATTCCGGTTCTGCAAAAATTTCAAGTTAAAATATAGATTATATGAGATATTCCAAGCACTACGTGGCTGTTTGAGATAGTTTCATCTTACATTGGAGAATCCTAAGTCTTGCTCTATTTAATAATCATAAAATCTCGAGTTTTTGCTATCATCATACAAATAATAATATACAAACAATATCACACAAGAAAAGCGAATTCAATAAAACAGTTGTTTAAAATAACACTTACAAAGTAGTAATTATGTCGAACAACATACTTTAAATTGATATAATTTTTTTATTGTACTTTGAGGCCAGTCGTGGCGCAGGGGCACAAAGTGTGACTGTTAACCGATTGGTTGTGGGTTCGATCCCGATCCCGATTGAGCAAATGAAATATTTATTTGAATTTAAAATTATATTTCCATTTCTTTGGTTGGTTTTTGTCGGGGCAAAGGGCAGCGTTGAGATCCGCCACTCAACATGCAATGCCTCCGGAATTGACGGAGATTAAGTGTCCCTCCGCCTACCCTGCTGCGTGCGGGATACAGCGTGAAGCTGATTTAATTTATATATATATAGATAACAGGGCCCCGCACAGCTTCACCCGCTTTTTTTTCTTTCTAATATTATTAAAGTGTATATAGGGAAAATAGGTTGGTTATTTTAGTATTTTTATTAAAGGCCGCCAACAATAGTTTTTCTTATATATGTTCCAAGTACAGACACCGATCCGTTACGATTTTATTACAAGTATAGATTAATGTTTATAAACAAGAAGTGTGGAATTCTATTATTATTATTAAATAATATTTTAATGATACATTAACTTAATAAAATAAGTATAACAGATAATATACACTTTTCTATTTATAAAGTGACATACGCGTTGCTATGGCAACGCGTTTTATTATACGCGTCAACGGGTCATCTAGTTTCCATAAAAGTTTAAAATAAAGAAGGTACCTGCAATTTAAGCAAAAAGAAGTGAGCTGAGTAGTACTGACGACGTTAGAGACATCTTTCAACACATTTTCCAACCGCTGTATGTGTGAAGAATTGTCTTCTGTGTTTAATACTCTGTAAAATCATATTTTTATTTTAAATTACATATATATGATAATAATTATAGACATTGTAGTACGGCGACTAGTATATTAATATATTTACTATGTGTACTGGTATCTTTCACGAAAAGAAAAAAAAAATATATTTTTTTATTTATTTTTTCTTTCTTAGGGGCCTATACAGAGCTTGGTGTAAAGATCTTGAAGATAAAACGAGATATTCGAGCAATGTCAACAGCATTCAAAAGGGCTAGGGCTATGTGCACTTCAAGATCTGTATAGACCCAATGAAAAAAACATCGACATGTGGTAAGACATGAAATATCGCCAAAAACGGCGATTTTTGCACTTTTAGGTTAGGTTATCTCAAAAACCAGAGCTAATGGAGCAATTCTGGGGTCGGATTCGTGTTCAGCACATTAAAACCGTCGGAAAAGTATAATCCCGTTTCTGGGTCCAAAATGTTGTCGGCCTGTGTTATTCGTATATTAAAACTAATAACACAGGCCGACATTTTGGTAATATAGTTCTAGATAATTTAGTACTAGACTATTAGGAAAAATATTAGCAAAACCTACAGTTTATTAGATACAAAACTGAAACAAAGAACTCACCCATCAATAGCACAAATGAGATCATTCACATGTCTGCTATATTCGTCCCACTTGCTTGTGAGGATGGTCAGGGGTTCACTTCCCGGTAATTTGTCTTCTATAGTATGTTCTATTCCTAATCCTGTTGATAGTTTTGCGCTAAAATAGATAGAATTAAATGTATCATTTTAGTTTTTTCCTATAACTGTGATACAGATATAGATACACTAGTGCACATAGCAGTATACTAGTGTTAAGACACTCTTTTCTCATTAAGACACTTTCGTTCCTCACTTTCCGCCGAATTACAATTCGGATGCATGCATGTTGAGTGGCGGATCATAACGCCGCGCTTTGCCTCGTTACCAGAGCGAGGAATTGAAAATATTAAATGTTTCATTTCTTCTAGTGGGAATCGAGCCAACAACCTGTCGCGTAGTACCTAGTAAATAGATAAGTACCATTATTCGTTCATTGTTTTTTTTTACTTTGAGATAATTAATTTTTTTTTTATTATTTTTTATTTCTTTAAATTTGTGCGCGTGCGCGTGTGCGTGTGTGTAGGTATAGTTTAGAAGATGATGTTTTTTGTTAATTATTTCATAGTAGTTTATTATTACTCTCGGACCGAATTGAGATATTTTTAAAGTGGTTGTAGTATATTAAACAACGATGTTACACTAACCAAGAAAAAGTGATATTTCACTACTATAAAAACTCACGTAATGGGTGGATTATTATTGTAGATCCATATTAAATCATTTTCATTTTATCGCTTTGCACAACAGGCAGCCGTGGCGCAGAGGCGCAAAGCATGACGTGCGACTGTAAACGTGACGGTTGTGAATTCGATTCCCACTCGGAAGAATTAAAATATTTAATATTTTCATTCCCTCGCTCTAGTAGCGAGTAACAGTTAGTTGAGTTCCGCTACTTAATGATACAGGATACAGTGTGAAGCTGATTTAATTTTTGATTTTTAATAACACAAAATGAGTGACATTGACTTTCTCATATATATGGATAAAACTAAAAAAATAAACGTCAAACTTACCAGTAGCCAGACAAGATTGTCCACATTCCTTCGAAAGCTTCCACAACTTCCTTCCCTACTTGACTTTCATCTTTTAATTTTACTTCACTTTCATCATTTAATCTTGCTTGACTTTCATCATTAACTCTTCCCTGGTTTTGCTCCAATGGAAGTTCGTCCCCACTATTCTTTAATAGTTTCACAACAGTTATTTTCGCCAAATCCATATATTCTGGTATTATTTGACACTTTCGAGCAATGTCTAAACAAAGTTCTTTGAAATTTGTCACTTCAGATGGTGTTAATGTTTCTGCATCTAAAAATATATTTTTTTCTTAATTTGAAAACACGTTGAGGGCGTGGCGTTGGGGGCAAAAGCGACAGGTGTTCGATTTCTATTCATGGAAATGAAATCTTAATATTTACATTTTCCTCTCTCTGGTAACGATGCAAGGCGCGGTGTCGGTGTCCCCACTCAACACGTAATGCCTCCAGAATTTGACGGATGAGTCTTAATAGGGACAGAGAGAAACACATTTTCACTGCCTACCCTGTTTGGGCGGTACAGCTTTAATTTTTGTTGCAGTAAACTACATAAGACAAATAAAACACACCTTTATTATCAAGAATTAACAGGCTATTTTTAAAATCGACCATAATACTTTCAATTCTTGGGAACACTTCGCTAAACACCGCCATCCAATGTTTCAGAAGACATTTTATGACATCCATTAAGGACCACGGAGGAGCTTTAAATAATACATGTTGCCATAAATTGTTGTATTTGGCTCGCATTTCATTCTGGAATAGAGAAAAGAAAAAAATTGTTGAAGATAGTACTATATTTTAGAAAACATAAAAAAAGATATCTATACATTTATCACAGCGGGATTCAAACTGAATCTGTAATCCCAAATCTACCAAACTTCCATAAATATGATCTACACATATAATTTATCATTATATTTAACGATATTCCGTTTTATTAAAAAAAGTGTTAAAAAATCGAAAAATTTAATCAATTATGCCACGATTAAGACACTTGGTAAAAAAAAAATAGTATGACCGCGTGTGCTACTTTCAGAGTGAACATATTTTTCGCCATAGTTGCAAGATTTGAATCAAAATCATTAAATAGCTTACAAACAAAACAAACGTATTAAAAAGTTTTCATTTTTAACCAGAGAGGCAAGTGTGGCTGTAAACGCGACGGGTTGTGGGTTCGATTCACACTCGACGATCTCATATATGTTTTAATTTCTTCGCTCTGGTATCGCGGCGTTGTGATAATGAGACAGATAAATTATAAATATACTTATTTTCTATCTTAACACAAAAAATCACTAAACTAATCGGCAAATCGCTTAATAAAAAACATCATTAAAGGAAAAAACCCACCTCTAATATATTAGCCAACAATCTATACATATTTTGTTGATAGCATTTGACATTCGTCAATAAGTCGGGGTTCGATGCTTGCGGCTTGTTTTCAATAAGTTTCTTTAATTCATGCACGTCGATCCTTTTTACACCGTTTATAGTTGCTTTTGTGCAGAGATTTTTATCGTTTGATACTAGTATCTGAAATATAATGTAATTAAAATTTTATTTTATTATATAAATCAAATCGAGTCCAGTCGTGGCGCAGGGGCACAAGCACTTTCAATTCCCACTCGAGAAAATAAAATATTTAATATTTTCACTTCTTCGCTCTGGTGTCGAGGCAAAGCGCGGCTGTGAATTCCACCACTCCGAATTCGGTGGAAAATGTCGAGCGGAATGGCTTATCACTAGCTCCCTCTGCCTTTCCTCCTATACGCGATATACAGCGCAAAGCAATAAAAACTTGATCAAAAAGCTTCACGCTGTATCCTGTACATAGCAGGGTAGGCAGAGGAAAGCCTAGTGGTAAGACACTCTGTTCCTATCAAAACAGTTCCGTTCCCCACTTTCAGCAGACTTATGGACGAATTGTGTATTAAGCCCCGTTACCAAAGCGAGAAAATGAAGATACTATATATTTCATTTCCTCAAGTGGCAATAGAAACCATAACTTGTCGCGCATACTGTCTCGTGCTTGTGCCTGTGCGCCACGACTTATCTCAGTAAAAGTTTTGTATTTGGCATTAAATTTTCTTTACTTACCACATTTTTCCCCCTTTCCACTTGTTGCAATGCGCAATTGAGTATTTCATCATCAGGCACTTCACACGGATAGATATGAGAATTTGCATCACGTAGTGACTGACCTTAAAAAAAAAAACATATTTATGTCGTTTTTCATAAGTTAATATTGAATATAATGTTATATCATTAAACATGTAAAAAAAATAATGCAACTTCACACTTTATCCCACACAGCAACAGAGAGGAACTGGTGTTAAGACACTCTGTTTACCACTCCCCGTCTAAATTCGGGACAATGCGTCATGCAATACAGTGGCGGAAACCAACGCCGCGCTTTGTCTTACCACAGATGAAAAATGTAAGGAAATAAAAATAAACAAAATAAGAATTATTATTGTCAGAGGTTCTCGTGGCGTTCTCGTTCTCGTTCCCAAGTTTCCTTTACCAAACCCTCCCTATATACGGAATACAGCGTGCCATTTTATATCAAAATTATATGAATAAAAAGCTTAATATTGTGGACAGTCTAAGACAATAAGTACAGATATAAAAAAGCGTGAGCATATGGCAGAACGTGTGACTGTAAACGGGACGGTTGTGTGTTCGATTTCCATTCGAGGGAATGAATTGTTTAATATTTTAATTTCCTTGGTCTGGTAACAACTCAAAGTACGGCATTAAATTCCGCCTTGTCTCAAGACGCAATGTCTTAGATTTCGGAGGTGTGTGGGAGATAGAGTGTCACTAAGTACTTGATATTATATAGCTTGTTTTGTTTATAATTCACTTGTTTATACCTTTTATCCTATTATTTTCGGGCAGTGATTTATATAAATAATCCATGGCCGCCTTCGCTCTTTTGCATAGAACACCATTTCCATTGTTGTTATCTTTTAATCTGTCCAATTCGTTTATAACGCGCCATGGAATTAAGAGGGTGGGCGGTTCACTGTAACCTGGAATAATTATATGTTATATATTATTTTATATACTTATATTTAGTACATCAAAATTTTACAACAATTACAATTTTTAATAAACCGTCTCCCACCTGATCCCATAATCAGAACCTAGCCACGATTGACCTCAAATTACTATTAATTTTACTTATCCACTAAAGAACTGTCTTGTTTGTTTGTATTTAAAATATGTTTTATCATTGTAGTAATAGAGTATGTATTTTGTGCGAAAATATAGAAAACATGACTTTTTTAATGATTTCCACTCTATGGATAAAAAAGTATCCTTCTATGGGTTATATTAATAAAAAAACAGTGAAAAGTTGCATATGAAATACATCATGTATGTACCACTAGATCCTCACTAAATTAAAAATAATCAAATAATAATATTTAAAAAAATATTTAATAAAGAAATTGCTTTAAAAATGAATAAAACAAACAAACTTACCTCTAATATGTGAATTAAGAACATGTTTGATAAAATGTAAGTCATATATAAATATATTAGTGTCAACAACCAAAACTAAATTTTCTCCTTCACCTATGTTATCTCTTTGAATAGGAGGAGATTTTGGTTTTATCTGTGAATAAGTAATCAATATATTAATCAAATCAAATCTGTTTAACGCTGTATCCTGCACACAGCAGAGTAGGCAAAGGGAACCTAGTGTTAAGACACTTCATTCCACACTTTCCGCCGAATTTTGCATGCATTGCGTGTTGAGTGGCGGAACTCAACGCCGCTCTTTGCCTCGACACCAGAGCAAAGAAATGTAAAAATGTAAATAAATGTAAAGTATAAATGTAAATAAATATTTCATTTCTTTGATAAGGGACTGAACCCACAACCGTCGCGTTACAGTCACACCCTTGTGCCACTGCACCATGATGGCCTCAATCAAGTATATCAATCGATTGATAGATTATTATTATATTTATAGGCAGGCTCTAATGCTAGGATACTGTTTTATACTTTCTACCCAGATTTAAGGCATTTTACTTATAGATTCAATGAAAAAAGATCTTTATACTAACAAAGTGGGTCTCTTTGAAATCTTATATCAAACAAGAAAATAATGCAACCAAGGGGGATCCAAGCCACAACCATGGTATTTACTGTCAGAAGCTGACTGTGCCACAATGGCGTATTTATTATTCAACACATATGTACCTCAAATAATAAAGCTAGAAACTGTCATAGCACAACAGCACAGCCTTTGACTGTAAATGCAACAGTTGTGGTATGTTCAATCCCCATTCAAGGAATTTAATTACAGTAAGACATGTAAATAATGTCTAGTAAATTAACACTAGATTACACTTCTTCTTTCTCTCTACCATGATAGTGTGAAGCCATTTATTTCATATTTAAAATAATGAATGTAATTTATATACCTCTCTGAAATCCTCCACTTCCATGGCTTCACTCATGTTTTTTGAATCTCCTGTATCAACTTCACAACTTCTCTCACTTTTACATAAAAAACTGCAACTACTATTCAATTCTTTCTCTGTTTCCAAACTTAAACTCATTCTTAAATGTTCCATTCTCTCTTTAGCTGAAGTAAACTGATTGACTTCTTTGGATGTGGACCCTTTGTATGCCAATTTTGATTTAATGGCCGACATTAATTTACTAGCTTCGGAAAATTGAGGAGGCGTGGCGGGATGTTTTGAATATGGATATTCTGTAATTTGACTGCAAATACCTTTTTCTATATCGGCAAATGTATCTTTTTGTTTCTCTTTACTACAATACTCTTCTGGCAATTGAGCTTTCATGGAAGATATAATTTTATTTGCAGCAAAAAATTGGGATGGTGATGGAATAGATTGTAAACTATCACTACTTGGTGACTGAGTTGATTTAGAGTCATTAAAACTTGGACTATTATCATTTCTTTTATGACTTTCATTACATGTTTGACTTATTTTTGGCTTTTTAGGTAAATGAGGATCCTCTTCTTCTTTAGCTTCAGAGTTAAGTAATGCTCTAAGTTGTGATAATCTTGTATTAGCTAAGTTTTTAACAGGCGATTGTTTCATTGGAGTCTCATTTTTATTAAAACTTTTTGAAGGTGTAGTTTTTGGAGTGCTTGTGTGTTTTGGAGACTCATTGCGTGTTTGTTCGCTATATGATGTGAATGATCTTTTGCTAGTATTTGCCAAGAAACCAGATGTATCTAAATAAATAATACTATTATTAATTTTTATCCAAGTAAATATCTAATTTTCTGCTTTATGGATTGACCATATAAAAAACCATACCATATGGTCAAAAAATATGTAAAGACAAATATTAAGTTAGTATAACAATAAGCATATAAATAATACAAACCATGTTTAGTTTTCTTTTTACTTGTGTTATCTTCATGGGAGTCACTTTTTCTCTTTGTCCCCTTTTTCGATTGCTCTTCTCTTTTTCTCTTCTCCAACCTCCTGTGTTTCTCTTTTTTACAGTTTTTTTTGTCAGACTTGTCATCTTCCTTTAAATAAGCAAACACAAATGTAAGTCAATAAAATTGTCATTTTATACATAAATATTTATTATTAAAACATAACGATTGTAAATAATAGAAGTGTTTAGTTACAAAAAAGGTAAAATTAATAAATTATACCAGAAAAAAACTCGTTAAATTATGCTACAATTTCGTAATTCACCTGCGGTTGTGACCACGAAGATTTTCCAGTTTTCTTGTTAAAATAATATTTCCTTCCTGGAATTGACTTCGATTGACACAAAACCCATCCGTCCGGTAACTTATTGTCCTCATTTTTAACAAAACTCATTATATGAAACAACAAAATAATTAAACAAAATTCATCAAACCTAACTAGATCGTTGGGTATGTTGATCTAATTGTCAAATACAGTATTGCCATATCGAATAATACATAAAAATAGGGGTAGATAAGGCAAAACAAAATATTATTAAATTATTATTTAACCATATAGAATTAATATCTTCGTTACAGGTAGTTACTGTAAAATATAATATAACAGAATATTTCGATACTAATTATGATTAAGCAATATTCGTAATTTTCTTAATATTACCAACTTTTTATCAACAACTAAATCTTATACTAAAAGTAAACTTAATCAATATACCTATCATTTGTTTTTATTTTAACATATTAAACCTCTTTTATTATCAGGTAAGTACTATGAGTAAAATAAAAATGCTTTGATAGGCAACATTATATTTAGCTAGGTATTTTTGTTCTGTTTTTGTCATTTCAAAAACAGCTGATATATCACATAACCTTTAACAATAACAATATTCCATTTTCTGTAAATAAATGATATTTTACTTTTAATAAAAGAGATCCAATGGAGAAAATAATAAAAATTGGTAAAACACTGCGTAATAATTGGAAAAAGTCGGTATTTGGAGCAATTGTCGTTTATTACGGTGCGGCAAAACTAAAAGAAAAATATGAGTAAGTTTAAATGCGATTAAGTGTTAATATTCATTTATATGAACAGACAAGAGTTTTTTTTTTTATTTTCACATCTTTGCTCTGGTGTCGAGACAAAGCGTGGTGTAGAGTTCCGAATGGGCGGAAAATGGGGAATGGGATGTCTTAACATTAGGTTCCCTCTGCCTACCCTGATGAGAGCGGGAATGAAGTTAAAAAAAATCTTGAGATGCCGTTTTAATTATCTATTAATGAAAAAGACATCTTAAAATCGATCTTAGAGTTGAGAGTGATTTATAAATACAAATCTGAGTAATTGCTTTTGCTTCAGCTTTTTAATTATCATCATCACCCTGTCTTTGCCTGTAAGTCAGTCTTTGCAAGTGTATACTGTTGAATAAAAGCTTCTTTCTTTGAAACACACTACCGAGCCTGATCTCTGGTAGTTTGCTAAAAACATTGCCAACCAATTTGAATATGTTGTCACTGCACATAAGTTGTCATGTTTGCCAAGATGTAGTCTTCACTCAATAATGTGTTTATCACAATGATTATCACCTTTGATGTGACCAGCCCACCGCCACTACAGTTATGTAATCATTTGAACTCTGTCAATAACTACTTCTATGTTAGATGTGGATGGAATGGGGGCCATTCCAAATTGTAAATTATTTAATAAAAGTGAAATGTCAAAAAATATTTCAACATTTTTAAAAATGTTATTAACATACAATGAAAATGAACATATCTAAAAACAAATAAAAAAGCTGTCTACTAACTATTTTCATATTTTTGTTGTTATAATTTAAATTACATAATAAAATTAAATTACAATTTACTTTACAGAATAAGCATTTTAATGCAAGCAGCATGTAAGGAAGCCTCAAAATATGGTGACTCATTAATACCCATGGACAGGAACCCAACTCTTGTTACCGTTATTCTAAATCCTGTTGCAAATAAGCGTAAAGCTAAAAAAGAATATGAGAAATACTGTGAACCAATATTGCACTTGGCAGGATTACAAGTGGATGTGATACAGACTACATCAGAGGGACATGCCAAAGAAATTGTTGAAACTTTAAAAGGTACAGAAGCTATAATAATTGCGGGTGGAGATGGAACCGTGTCTGAAACAGTTACAGGTAATTAAGAAAACATATTTGAGTGTGAATGAGTTATAGTAGCTGAATTGTCGCTAATGTCTAAAAATCATTTACATACCGCTTGGGTGCAGAATAACTAGTAAGTGGTGTTTTGCATATGCAATAAATTAAATTTCAGAAGTGCATTAATAAATATGGAAATTATATTAAAAAACTAAATTTAAAGTTTACTTACTACTTGACAAAATTTTTGGTGTTCAGACACATTTAGCTACTAAATTACTTGCTACTCCACTAAAATACTAGCATAATGTTTTAAGGCTTTAAGATAACCTATTTTTTAATGACATTGCAATATAAATTATGAAACATATTAAATGACGAAACATATATTAAGAACTCGTTGGCGGTAGTTTGATATAATAATTATGTCAACTGATAGACAAATGCCACCTCAGTCTACCCGTGACCAAGGACTACTGCAAAGTGTTTGAAACGTCGGGTTTTACAAAAATATGTATTATCCGATATATAAACGCGATTAATCCGGTTAAAACAGTTCATTTAATATGTAACAATCGTGAAAATCAAAGAACTTATTATGACGAAACATAGTCCAAACTTAGTTTTGCCATAACACAAATCTAACCAACCAACCCATAACTCAATAGTTTTTATTGAAAAATAATTAATTACATGACCAAAACTTTTATAATGCTATGAAATATAGTATTTTATATTAAGTTAAATTCATAATATTTATATTATTATTTTATAGGCTTACTAAGAAGAAATGACAAGGCCAACAGATTTCCATTGGGTGTCCTACCTCTCGGTCGTACCAACAGTCTTGGAAACGATCTATTTCCTGGAGGTGATGGTGTAAAAAAAGTAAAACAATTAATTCAAGCTTGCATGGCCATCATAGAAAATAATACAACTTGGAAAGATGTCATGAAGATTGAACCCTTGGCTGATGACGATGAAAATCCTAAACCTAAACCTATTTACGCCATGACTTCTATTGAATGGGGAGCCTTCAGAGATACACTTGCAAAGAATGATAAATATTGGATTTATGGACCTTTAAGAGGATATGCGTCATATATTTTTAATGGCTACAAAGATTCTTTATCTTGGGATTGTAGTGGAACATTAAAATATACACCTCCATGTATAGGTTGCAACAATTGTTTAACTAAAATGCCTGAAGTTAAACGAAAATGGACATTTTTCATACCAAACAATGAACCACAGAAAGAAATTATTGAAATTGTCAATCCGGAATGCTCCATGATAAGTGAATTGTGCTTCAAATGTACAGATTTTAGAGTTCAGCCACAAAATAAAGATGGATTGTCGGTGTTAAGTGTTGGCTTAGGGAAAAATAAGTATAATTATACAGAATTCGTGTCAGAAGGATGGAGGCGCTTAAATGGTAACAGTGATGTTCCAGAAGCAGTCACAGCTAGGACATTAGAAATTCATCCGTTACAAAATAAATCAGACATAGTGATCGCTATAGATCAGGAGGAGTTTGAAGTGAAACCTGTCAAAATTACTGTGTTACCGAAAATGGTGAAATTCTTTTGTAAATCTGAAGTAAAAGGTTGAAAGTTATTCTGTGTTTTTTATTCTTTATGAAATTAAAGATTGCGTGAGTAATAAAAAAAATATATAGCAATAAAGTTAAACTGTCGTATTTATATATTTTATCATTAGATAGGCAAAGCAAAAGGGGATTGCAAAGTAAAGCGAAGGTGAAGATGGTGATTACTAATACTTAATTCCATGCATTTAATTTCTGTAAATATAAGTAATGTGATTTTAAATAAAACACCAATAAAAACATAATTACCTATATACAATATACATATATAAGAAAAACTATTACAGCATATTTTGTCTAACATATTCCCATATAAATATGGCGGCAGTAACATGTACATTTAGAGATCTTATAACGCCTTGTTGTGGTATTTCTACACAACTGTCCATTAGAGGAAGAAGGTCGCAAGGTATGCCTTCTTTTTCATGTCTGTAACAGAAAATAAATAAAATTAAAGTAATCATTATTTTTACTTTGCCGTGGCGTAGCATCGGACTGTGACGGTTAAAGTAATCATTACTTTTAGTTTTCGAATCTATCGTATAAAGCGAAGTGAACTTCATAAAATGGGAAATAAAAAGAAATATAATTGCTAAACTCATGTGGCGATCGTCCCCGAGTTTATCGCATTACACAGAATTTTGTTGGTACTTTCCATAAATTTTAGAAATTTATAGCAAATTAAGATTATTTTGTCTTACGCTTTTTTGACTGGCGCAACACAGCACCGCGTTTGGTTTAACCAAATCGGTGAAATTAAAATAATTAATTCACCTTAGCGGAAACACAAACAGCCATGACGGCGTGGTAACATCACCTCGTACCATAAGCTAACATTACATAATATACATACCCCAATAAAAGTAATGTTTTTTCTGGAAATTTAAACTTTTGCAATGGTTGACTGTTGGAAGTTTGTTCCGCGGCTACTATTGAATAACCGTCAGATTTTTTCTTCATTAAATATTCTTTGAGTTTTGTCGGACGAACTTCTTCTACATTGATCCACCGTTCGGCCGATACACTGTTAGAAGAAAATATTTGGATTTTTTTTTAACTTCACGCTAATGGGTTTACGGGACCTACGGAAGGCACTGCGTGTGGAGTGGCAGAAATCAACAGAACGCTTTGCCTCGTTACCGAAGCGAGGAAATGACTCCGTGCAACACCAGAGGAGCTACAGGTCTGGAATCAGGAGCAGCGTCTGCATGCTGCTCCAGTAAAAGGGACTCCCTTATGGTAAAATATTTCAAAGCGTAGGGGGTGGGTGAGGGGGAGCCGAGTGGGCTGTGCCCATCCCAGAAATTTTACTTACACGAACATATCTGTTCAAAGATAAATACGCTAAAGATTTCAAGCCCATCCATAAAAAAAATAATCAAGATTTCTCAACATTTTAAACGTAGGATTATTATTTTTATCCAACTGTATTACGTGTGACGCAGTTACAAATAGATACCAATAACGTAAACATCTACTACAAAAATACTACTAAGCGTTGCTGATCTGCCAATTTTCATTCTCAAAATACATACCAGAACGAGAAAGGGATATTTCTCGTTCTATTTTACGCAATTATCTATTTACTATAATAAACATCAATTCACAGATCACTCAACAGACTCGATTTTGTGAATGAGGAGTGTGCAATGTTGTACCTTTGATAGGTTAGTGTCGGTATGCATTCTTAACAAATAACGTTTTGTTTTACATGCACAAACAAACAGACAAAAATTCAAAAATCATTGTTTTGGGTTTTATCTTTTACTATGTTGATAAATACCCCCCAATAATAGTTTTTCTCATATACCTTTCATGTACACACAGCGATCAGTTATATTATACGTAGATATTTTTTCTGTCCGTGTGTTTACTACTCATAATATAAATATAAATACCTTAATCCCTGAAACTGTTTGTCATGTAAATGCCTTAAGCTGTCCATAACGTATTTCTTTACACCAAAAACTTCACTGGTTCTTGCCATTCCTCCTAGATTCGGGAGTTTGTCTATTAAAGATGCTACCAGTATAAGATTTGATTTCTTTATCTGTAAAAAATATTTGAATAAGCAAAAAAAATGATGTAGGTACATTTTTTATGGCTTTAATGTTCATTTATACCTTAAAAATGACAATAGATTATTATACATTTTAAATAGTAATAAAATGCGCTTAAAACTATAATATAGGTTTGTCATTTTAAAGTAAATATAACTGTTTCTCATCCAGACAAAAAATATATATTTTAAGTAATAAAGAAATCCGCCCAGCTTATTTGACAAAGTTCCCTGAGTTGGAATTGAATTTAAGTCCGACCATTCGAAAGTTGTAGCACGCAAATAAAAGACAATAAAAATAATATCTAATCAGCTTCAAACTGTAAAATAATATCTGATCTCTAAAAAAAACACTATTTTATTGCAAAAGTAGAAACCTTGTTATCCTGATCCTTCTTGCAAGGACATCCAGGTCCATGCTACGAAAATATAATATTGTCACAGGTTCCCCTTGTATGTAAATAATCAAACATACATTTACATACGTACACATATTCAACATATATACTAGTGAAGGTAAAAAAATGCTAAAAAAGCTCACTTGTTTCTCCGTATCAAAAACATCAATATCACTCATATTCTTCCATGGGACATACTTCTTTTGTATAGTACCACTTTCTTCAGAATTGTCCAAAGTCAGTACATTTTCGTCTATGTGTTTACTTTTTTCTAATAAAATCATATTATCTTTATGGTTACGTTTCCATTCATTGATGAAACCATCTTCTGTCTGGGAACCAATTGCTTTATCTATTTCATTTAGCGCATCATATAAATATTCATCGTCCATAACGTCTGTGTTATTACCAAATTTGGCTGTAGCCCAAAATATGCCACACGGAGTTAAATCCTCTACGATATCAAAGGAGTTAATTAAATAATCTTTTTTTAATTTAATAAAAGTTTTATCTTTAGCTTCTTCCGTCGATTTTAAAGTCTTTGTAACTATATCGATTGTATGAGCATATTTCTCATTGCCCAAATTTAGGGTTACACTTTTATGATATAACCTTGCTGACATATATTGAGCATTCAAACGAACGCTATATACAGGACCCATTGTATGCGACAAGAGATAATCCATGGCTAACTCAAATTCCTCTTTGGTACATTTACCAGTATTTAGTTTGTGCAAAACAGTCCAATAAAGTATTATACATTGAGATTGTAATGACACGTCGGGTATGTATATTGAGGATATTAATTCCGGATTTCCCAGTGAATTCTGAAATTAAATTAATTCGTTTTTATACTGTTTTATAAATATATTAATTAAGCTACTTGTTTTTAAGTGAAAAGGATGCACAAAAGTAGATGTCACTCACAGTAGTGGTAGACAAAATATCTTGCGGCGAGTGTTACAATATGCAGAACTGCTATACGGCATCGACACTTATTATGTATAGTTATATGAAGGAAATAAGAATGGCAAGAATGAACGCAGTGCTTTATCGTCTTATCGGAGCAAGAAACGAATACTTAAGTAATTCATTCTTCGAATCGAACCCGTGATGGGTCCGTCGTTCGTCACGCTTATCGTTGTATTGTATTTTGGCAAACTTCCCTTAACATTTAGTATTTGTTTTATTTCAATCGGTTTATAAATAAATAACACATAAATAAATAACATACCTTCACTTACCTTATAAAACGTGCACAAACATATAAACCACTCAAGACACGCCTTAACATGCGGCTGATGAGAGAACTTTGCAAGAGTTGTTTTACACCATTCCGCTGGTTTATCCAAATTGATTCTTCTACATTTTAAAAAGACAAAAAGTAATGTTTGTACACATGTTTGCAAAACTTTTTCGTGGTAAGAATTGCCGTGATAACGCAGTTTATTTTTGAAAATTTCATCTACTTTCTGTGTCATGTAATGAAATAACTTTGAGAGGACTTCTGGATCTTGGACCTTGGCTAAAACACGTATCGCCTGCACTTTAACATGCGAGTTAAATACTACTGACCTGAAAATTAATGAATAAAATAACACAATATTATTTTTTAAGGGACTTTCAATTATGCTTTATACTGTTCTGGCAGATTTTCTACTATTTTATTTTTTTTCCTGTCTTTAAGAAGCAGTCCCAACATTTAAAGTCTATGACCAATCTTCTATCATCCTTCTCTGATTCTATATGATTATTCTTGATTTGTATTCATATAATATGCTCTATATATATTTAGACCAACTTATAACTAAACAGTCGTTATTTAATTAGCAAATTTAATACATTTACAATTTACTCATATTATGATGGTAAATGATTACATATAAAGCCAAAACTAAAATTGACTAAATTTAAAAATTACTTACTTTCTTTCAACATCATATCTGGAGTCTTTCAATATTATGAGTGTTGTGATATCAGAGATTCTGAAATATAGACAATAAAATACATAAGAATTTGAACAAATTGTTTTATGACAAAGTATTATTGTAATGTTATTCACTTATTATTTACTATGGATATTAATTTATCTAATTCTTGTAAATTTAAAAAAGACAGTACTTCTCCATACAATTATAGTAAAAATAAATAATATTTACATTTACTTGGTGTAATACAATTTAAACAATAGTTTTAATAAATATAATAAAGACATTTTACCTTTGATCTTTCCTTTGTATACCAGGATAAAGTAATACTTCACTCAATAAGAACATTAAGTTATCATATTTGTAGGATTTTAAGTCACTCATTTGCCTAACTAAATAGTATACTGGAGTACTTTTCATGGATGCATCTTCAATAAACTTATTACAATATCTTGTAATAATATACTTATAACTATCCGATTTCAGAAATTCATCTTTTATTATAACTCTAATAAATTCTTCTAAACATATTAAATATTGGCTATTTGTTTTTAAGTCTTCTATTTCCTTCCATATTGCATATAAGAATTGTGGCCAATTAAATATAATAGTTTCACTTTCTAATAACTGAACAATTATTTTATCAAATATTCGTAAAATCCACTTCAAGCATCCATAACCACCACTTACTAAAGTGTTAGAAATATAATTAAGAATATTATCATTCACCTTATAAGGTTTAATAGTTATCAAATAGTACATAACTTCGCAAGATTTCTCAAAAAATGCATTTCTCAGTCTTCCACTATTTTCTTTATTTAAATCATTGTTAAGTTTAATGTTATCTATTATTTTTATAAAATTATCTACATTCAGGCAGTCATGTTCATTATACGCTGGAATTGCTGATGACTTTAAGCAAATATTTAATATAAATATAGCCAAAAGTTTTTTATTAAAATCTGTTACATTATCTTTCAAAAGTAAAAGACAATTTCTATAACATTGAATAATATGGTCATTAGTAATCAGTTTTATTTCTGTATTTAAAGCATCTAGACCATCAAATAATACATTAAGATTTTCAATATCTATAACAAAGTTACTTGAAAGTAAAGCCATAGCATATTGCAAGACTATTTGTAAAACTTTTGCAGTATTTAAATTTATATTGGCAAAATATATTCCTTCATTTTGAAAAGCTTTCTTATAAAGATGTATTAAGAAAATTACATCTTCCAAATACTGAGATTTATTTGAATACATTCTACTATTTATATCTTGGATTTTAAAAATTATTTCATTTACATATTCTATCAGTACAGGATCATTATGGGCTTCAAAATATAACATGGTAAAGTCTATGTTTTCATGTGAATTTGTTGCTAATTGTAAAAGTTGTTTCTTATCAGTTATTATAAGGCCATTT
The DNA here is from genome assembly GCA_016802625.1 of Heliconius numata. Taxonomy (NCBI): domain Eukaryota; kingdom Metazoa; phylum Arthropoda; class Insecta; order Lepidoptera; family Nymphalidae; genus Heliconius; species Heliconius numata. Next base: position 19,826 of record JAEBDU010012661.1, on the reverse strand, counting down.
TTAATGTATTTAATAAATGGATTTTTACAATCATAATCTAAATTGATTCTTGAGTATATACTAAGATATTCCTTCCAAGGTAAACCTTTACAACAATTTCCAACAAAGTAAGATATATTAACATAAAAGGCTTTCCTTATAACTTTATTGTTACATGGTATCTTCAATATATTTGCTATATAATTTACTATTTGTATTTCATCTATTTCGTTTGTAATTTTATTTATATTTATATTAGCTATGACATCAGATAAATGAAATAATGGCACAGGAGACCATTTTACCAGTGGTATAGCTTTAAAAATATTGACAAATGTATTGATATTTACAAAACTATTTTGTAATTTTTGTTTTAATACATGATAGTCATTTTTATTTTCAAACCAATTTATGTTGTTGATTGCTTCTAGGATAGGCAATGCTTCTTTTTCATCCATAACTTTAATGTTTAATCTATGTAATAAACATTTAAATTTTACTTGTGCATTATCATGTGATAATCCAATATTATATGCACATATCAACCAACAATGTCCTATTTCACTTGCAGTGTCAAACAATTTTAAAGATGGCATAACAATATTACTTTGCTTCTCTTCTAAACTGTCTAATAAGATAAAATAATTGTCCCATATTTTCTTCAAGCTTTCTTTATTTTTATTATCCCAGTTAAAAGAACTGCTTGAATTGACATTTATATTTTTATTATTACTAAATGCACAATCAATAGCTCTTTTAGATAAATATACTGCTTGTTTTCTTAAAGATACATTGTCAGATGATAATCCCAAAAGGACAAAATTCCAAAATTCTGAGTAAAAGATGACATCAGATTTTAACACAGTTGGTTTAGATTCTTCATTAATTGGTAAATAGTAATTGGAAAGACAACACAAGACTTTTAATACTCTTTCTATTGTACATTTGAATTGTCTGATAAAATTCCAAATTCTATCCAAAATGTTATAACCAGTTACAACATTAAAAAATTGAGTCACAGTATTCATTAAAAAGTAAATTTGTAGTTTTTCATTTTTACTACAAATTAAATGTTCCAAAGGTGTCTCAAGAAAAGGTAGGGACAATTTGAACCCACATTCTAGAACTGCATCTAAAACACTCCCACATATCTTTAGCCTCAACAATGATATTATGTTTGTTTCTTCACTTTGTATGTCAGTAGATATTGTTGTTTGAGCTGGCAAAGTAATATCATAAATAATTTGTTGTAACAGATGTTCCGATTTATCTATTATAGAACTTGGATTTAATTTAAGTACAACTTTAATAATTTGACATATATATTCGATATTCTCTTCATTTGCATTATTTAATAATTTTCCTAAAAAACTGAATTCTTCGTGATTACAACATTCGCTCTCCTCTCTACTGTTGATCAGTTGTTTGTACATTAGTAAATTAGTAAAATTTCGTAGGTGTTCATTTGTGAAACTAGACCTTTCCATTATATGTTTTGCCCGTAGATCTATCAATTCCTCGTCTAAATCAAGAAGATCCATAAAATATACAATCTCTGTCGATAAATCCATTCTTAGGTTACCGCTCGTGTTTCTCCAAGAAAAAATAAAGTTTAGAAATAATTAATATTTATATATGTCAAATGAATATAAAAAGGCGTATGATTTTAATTACTATTGTTAGATTAATAATTATTAAACATTAATTATTCTATAGCTATTTACAAAACAAACATTGCGTGGAAAGTGCTACAGTAAGCGCCAACGAAACTTGACGTTTTACTTTTATTTTGACATTTGAGGAAGTCTGAGGAATGTATGGTAAATCGGTATTACAATCGATATAATCCATTTTGATAAGATGACAAAAATTGTTACTTTCATTTATCTTAATTGAGAGTGAAACATAATTATGATAATAGCTGAAAAATTGCGTCTTAAAACATCTACTTTTTAAATATATTTTTCGGTATCATATTAAATATTAAAAACATTTGTGAAATTATTCGTATTTATTTATCTTTATTTAATGGGTTGTCGAATTACATTAATCTGTTATTTCGGCGTGATGTAGTAGTTACGAGTTTCATATTTACTTATAGTACCGAGAAAGAATGGCTATTCTTTACCAAAAAGATCGATTTTTAAGTCGATCCAATTTGTAACATGATTAAGCGATTCACAAAAAAAATTACGTCAAAAAATATTTATCTGACGAATTGTAAAAAGATATTATATGTCTAGATGAAAGATACACGTTGACAATCCATTGATACTAAGGTAGTAATTCAATATATATATAAAAGACAAATACTTATTTACGCAGTGAGTGAAAAAAGGTTTGTACCAAACATTAGTGAACTGGTGGTAGATTATTTGACGTTCAAAAAATGAAGCCTGTAACTTATTTTAAATAAAATTATTTGAGTCTGAGGTTCTTTTCATTTTCACTGGTACTAAAAAACGAACCATATAAGTTAGGTTATATGAGAGATATAAAACATTAAACCGAAGAGGTTTTTGTTTCCATAAGTAACTCTATCAGGTTGGAAATCGTGTTGTGTCCACGTCAAAAAAAATTAAATGGAAGAAGCTCAAGGCTAAATCAAAATATAGAAGAATTAATTATACGACTTGGTGACGATAGTAGTAGCGAGTCTGAGACAATCAGACGTCTGTCCTTGAATCAAACACTTCTCGACAGAAGATTCTGCCAAGGAGATAGACAACATGTCTAGTGTCGAATATTTAGTTTTTGAGTTGTTGGACGACTTACATTTTTTTTATTATTATTATTTAATTTTATTAATACCATTTTACAATATATAAAAAAGTTAAACTATGTCCTGCAAAACTCTTTGTGAGTACATTTTTATTTCACTAAAACTATAGTTTAGTTATTCTATTTAACCCCAAGGTGTAAAGTAGTTGTCTGAAGTACTAAGTTACTTTAGTATCATCACAAATATTATTGTCAATATTACAATAAATAGACAGTATCAAAACCAGTTAGTGCATAGTATTTTGTGAATGCCAGGTAGCGATCAACGACGTCGGCGTAACGACAGTGGTGTTCTCATTTTTTATTTACTGTTTATAAATAGACTCAAACTTAAAATATTACAAAAGTAACAATCTAACGTAGGAAACTCAACATACATTCATATCGCTAGTTATTAAATAACTTTAACCTTTTAATGGTATCGATTCAAGAGATCGGTATTTTGACCTGTAAAATCGATTCTTTAATAAATCGATCTGAGATCGGCAGCCCTAGTAACAAAAATAAATATTGCCATGTCTCTGTCATTCTCTTCTGACTGCTGCCAAAATAGAGAATAGATTAACAAATTGTACATTAGGTTGCGAAAATAAGAGGAAAATTTCCACTGTTACAGCTGTTTAGTAATTATGATTGTTAGTTTATATCTTTGATAAAATTAATATTATAGTTTAAACACGTTTGCTGTTGTTAACATTTACATTTGAGCTTTGGTTGAAATGGAAGAAAATTTCTCAAGTGAGGACGACAATAAAGATCCGACTTCGAGCCCTAAAAAAAGTGGTAAGAAATTGAAATTAAATGATGGAAGTTCGCAGGATAGTCTCACAGAAACTCGTAAGTACGATGCTCCTCATTTAATAGTAACTATGACGTATGAATTGAATCCATTTTGTTTTCTTGTCAGCATCTGGAAGCAAAGACGAAAAGGAAGAAAACGTTGATAGTGGAGTCTCAGCGGACAAATCTGAAAGCACTAGTAGCGACGACCGTGCTACTACGAGCGCGGAGGCATTTTTAAACGAAGTGGTTTCGGTGGCGCCTTCTAGCAGCAATGTCAGAGCTATGCTTCTCGATATCAGAAGGTCGGTGCGATCGAGGAATTACAGAAAACGTAGAACACCAGACAGGGGTTCGGAGAGTGACTCGTCCCAAGATTCTGATGACCTTTCCATTGAAGAAGAACCAATGACACGACAAGCTGATACATCAGATGGAGATTCAGCCACAGAATTTTGTAATGGTTCTCCTAGCGTGTAAGTAATTTTATTATTATCAATTATTTATAATTTAGATATTTTATTTTTCATGAGTTTTAACAACCTTGTTTTTATGAATTAGGAAACAAAACTCTAATTGCTTGTTGGCAAAATCCTGTCTTAATGGGCTCACAAGTACTTTAAGCTGTATTGTCTGTTATTTGCTTAGTTAATAATATTTTTTTTATATGTATATTGATTGAAATTGTAGTTAAAAACGGTATTTCTAAATTTAGTAGCAGTTCTGACAGTTCATCAGTCACAAGCACTGACAGTTATGGGATAGCTGGTGACATGATTTCGGGACCAGCTACAGGGGATACAGACAGTGATGAGGACACTTGGTTTTGTTCCAACAGGAATCAAAATAAAACTGAACCACCTGCTGTACTGTCTAAGACCAGACCAAAACACAATTATGTGATTTTAAGAGGTAACTTTTATCTGTGTTACTTATTAACAAAAATTGGTGTAAAATATTAAGCTCATATTAATATAAATATTTTGCATGGTATACGCAGAGTATTTTTGTCAGCACCACTTTTAATGAAACCTCAGTTTTAAGTACATCATTTTTGTAGTAGAATGTATTTATGTTATTGGTATCTATGCCTAACTGCGTCACAAGAAATACAGGATGGATAAACAAAATAAAAAAAACCTACATCTAAACTGTTGAGATATCTTGATTAATTTTATTTAGGTATGAGTTCGAATATTTAACCCTATATGCTGTTTGTTGTACCTTAAAAGGACCGCTGATGCTTCCACTTTGTATATATTTTTAGTAAGTTTAGTTATTGTGAGGTTGTAGTGGTTTAGTGGCTGACTACAGTGACAACTATCAGTTCAATTACCACTAAAGGGAATAACTTTTACATTTTTTTTCAACACACAATATTTGACATAAAAGAGTCAAAATTAGTTAAAAGATTTAATATTGTATATTTTCTCTTTTATTGTGTTGGTACACATTGTTGTTTGTTGCTAAACGGAATAAATTAATAAGTGAATAAATATTACATGTATCCCTATTTTATGGAATGTTATATAAAGCATGCTGCATTCAATTGAAAATTATATATATATTTTTTTAGAAATTATAAATCGGGAACTTGGGCTGACATTTCCCATCGGCAAAACGGTTCAAACCGATGTAATGTTCGAACAAAAGTTCTATGGATCACTACACGCTGTATACAGACTTGATAAATTACATAATCTATTGAAACATAGGGGATGTGTGAACTCTATTAATTTTCATCCAGAAGGTAATTTTTTTAATAAGAATATAATTGAATCTAATATTAATTTAAAAATCTAAATTTCAAGACTTGCAAATATAAATTGATGTTCTCCTAATTTTCATAACTTTTATCTTTTAATTTAAATTTATATCCTGAAAAAATTATAATTTGAAATATAAGATAACGTAATCTTACTCGTAAACGTATATCTTACATACAATATTATTCATAACGAGGCAATTCTAATGCATAAAATATGACTACAAAGGCGTTGGTTGTGGGTTTAATACTACTCAGGGGAATAAATTATTTTCATTTCTCTTTTCTGGTAGACAAAGCACGAAATTGAGTTCTGCCACTCGACATGCTATATGTAGAACAAAGGGTGACACTTAAAAAACATTTACAGTTAGATCAACTGCAAGTTAACTTGACTGTAAAGTTTTTAATCTGACTGTAAAGCTTGTGTAAAGATTCTCTTTTTTAATTTTACATAATTCAAACATTAACAAACATAACGTAATATTTCTGAAACACGCCATTAAATATTATGACCAAAGGATATGAATTAATAATTAAAAAATACCTAAATTAATTATTTAAAAAATCAATATTTCCAGGTGGTCTCTTAGCCTCTGGTTCCGATGATTTGAACGTCATAGTATGGGATTGGGCAAAGAGAACTGCGTTACAAACAATAAAAACTGGACACAAATCGAATGTATTTCAGAGCAAATTCTTGTATCTGAATGCTCAAAGTCAAATTAATATTGCGACTTGCGCTAGAGATGGACAGGTATGTAGATGTATTACTTAATGTAATTTTATTTTATATTGAACTAATTATATAATTAGTAGTTCCATTTAAAAAACTCTTAAAATTGAAAAAGAATCTATTTGAAGAAAATCATGTGTCCTTTAAACAAACAGTTACACTTTATAGTATGGATATGAAAGCTCCATTATCTGAACATCGAATTGATTACCATTGCAAGTTTACCTAACAAATTGCTTAGAGTGTTTAATAAACAGTTTAATTTGTATAAATTTTTACAGTATATGTTTAGTAACATCTTAATGACTTCCTAAGAGTAAAATAAATGCCATAATACTGATGCGTCTGTTGTGTGGTTTCCTCCCAGGTGCGCTTGCTGTCGGTGCCGCCCAGCGGCACGGCCGCGCCGGCACACGCGCACACGCGGCGGCTGGCGGCGCACGCGCGCGCTGCTCATAAGCTGCACGTCTGGCCCGCCGAGCCGCACCTCGTGCTGTCCGCCGGCGAGGACGGCCTCGTGCTGTGCTCCGACGTGCGCGCCGACCGAGCCGTCAAGTGAGTCACACGTACAGATATGTTATCAAGAGTTGGCGGACGGTGCTTCGTCTCCCACTAGATGGGCCCCCAAAAGGCAATGTAATGCTTCGCGTCCACATCGGCATGATCGGCCAAAGGTGTAGGAAGATGTGAATCAGTTTTTCCGTCACAGGGAGCTCGTAATCGGGTCGGGTTTCCCCGCTATTACGTAGATTGAACACTGCCCTGTGGGTTTATTTATTATTATTAGATGCTGCTGCTGCCAAGAGAAATATTTGCCTCTTAAAATTAACTATTCAACTTAAACTATTCAATTATCGTTTTTATCTTATATCTCTCTGGTATGCTGGCCCAGAAAACATCGCCTCGTGCAGATTTTTTGAAATATGATTTAATAAAAATGTAATATTCCAGAATGATCCACGTGAAGAGCTCAGAGCTGGGTGGCAGCATAGCACTATACAGTGTGGCGGGGCACCCCTTGCGCAAGCATGAGGTGCTGGTGGCGGGCCGCGACCGCGCCGTGCGCGTCTACGACACGCGCCGCGCCACCGCGCCGCTCGCCATGTACCGCCCCGCTCACTTCAGAGACAAGGTAAGTATGTGTGGACAGACAGACTTACCTCACACGAGGTGACTTTATCATATGCAATTCGTTCGCCAGGATTCTTTGAATACTGGGAGTTTATTGTATTTATGCAATTCCTGTGAATAACATACCTTGATTGTGTGAATGTATGGGAATTGGTTTTTTTTTCGTGAACTACTGGATATCTTAGCGAGTAGAGAATATTTTAGTTTTTTGTGTACACTAGAAATAATCCGTTCTCTCTGGCTACCCCGCAGGGATACAACGTGAAGCTAAATAGAAATAACCTATTATCATTACTTTTGAATCACTCCTAGTACCACTTCAATAGAACATGTCAAGAAAACGATTTCTGCTAACAATTTGCTCATATTGTTAAAAAAATTTATTGCAGACAGCAGAAAAGTCTCCTAAGATGCGGCTCACAATGCACCTCACGTGCGCTGTGTACAACCACGATGGCTCAGAAATTCTTGGCTCTTACAACGATGAAGATATTTACTTGTTTAATACCAAAAACGATGTTTTGGATGAGTGAGTATAAATATACACGCGACTGTTCTTTTTGAGGCCGTTGTGGCGCAGGAGCACAAACGTGCGTCGTGCGTCGTGCGATGTGGGTTTGATACTCACTAGGTGGATGAAATATTTAATATTTTCATTTCCTCACTCTGGTAACGAAGCAAAGCGCGGCGCTAACCAAACCACTACTGGAACATTAATTTTTATTATGGAAAAAAATATAAATATATATAATCGCTGAAATATAAATATATTAAATGTATAATTTTCTTATTAACAGAAATACAAGCGACGAGAAAGATGGATACACACATCGGTATAGTGGACACTGCAACAGTGCTACGTTCAAGGTTAGTTATGTTAGTATTTGTTTTTTTTTTTTTTTATTATAATAAATGGTAAAAATATATTTTTACAAAATGATAAATACATTTTACATAAAAATATATAAAGACAATATTCTATTAATGAATTCTGACAATTTACTTACTTACGTACTTATTAACGAAAAAAACACTGCCCTAGTAAATCTTGTCCATCTACTTTTATAAAAAAACCTTTGTATCCATTCTACCGTCTACTACATCGACGTTTAATTTTTTTTACTATTCTCACTTTGTTGCCGATACATGTATACAATTATAAAAAATGGTAAAAATCACAAATTTTAGTTATTGATAAACATATTTTTTACTTTGAAGAATTTCTGTCAAATTGATTAGTCATATAATAGACTACCAATATATGCCATATTTTTGTAATTTTGATTTCTTTTTTTTTCTATCTCTTACTTTGCATTGTAGGACCCAAATATGACATTTAGTCCAACAATTAAACATACATATATTTATTTCACCAACCAACACTCGGTGTTATTACCAATTTGATTTATTTTAATTTTTTTTTCTATAAAAGGGTGTAGCGTTCTTCGGTCCAAAAAGTGAATACATAGTGTCAGGATCCGATTGTTCATACATTTACATGTGGGAGAAGAAGAGTGAAGCGATCGTGCAATGGATGCCAGGGGACGATAAGGGCGTGGTGAGCTTATTTTTTTATAATTATAGTAGAAATATAATGCAATTTTATATTATATTGAAATTTCTGTCCTAAATATTAAATTAGACATCAATTACTTTCGAGGACTGTAAATTCAAAGTTTAGTTTTTCATTAGTTAATTAGATGCCAATTCCATTGGTTAAAATTGAAATCATGATAAATTTACAGTTACTGAAGATGTTATGTGTATGTTATGACACTCCGTTCCGCACTTTCTGCCAAATTCTTGAGACATTACGGGTCGTGATTGGCGGAACAAAAACGTTTCGCTTTTCCTCCTTACCGGGTCGAAATAAATATTTCATTCCCCTGAGTGGGAATCGAATCCACAACGTCACGTTAACAGTCTCACGTTTAGGCACTTGCGCCACGACGGCCTCATGAATTGAATTGTAGTTGATTTTATTCTTATTGAAATATTATTATTATCAGAATATAATTTGCAGGTAAACTGTATAGAAACACACCCACGTTTTCCGGTAATGGCGACCAGCGGTCTGGACAAAGATGTCAAGATATGGATACCTAAAAGAGAAGCTGATCCTACATATGATGGCATGGAGAAGGTAATAATTTATATATTTTTTTACTCTACGCTGTGTCTCGCAAATTGGAGCAGCAAAGCAAAGAGCAGAGTAAGCAAAAAAAATCTAGTGATAAAATAGTTCGTTGCCCATGCACTGCCTAATTTTAGAGACATCGTGTGTTGAGTGGCGGAACTCAAAGCCGCGTTTTCTCCTGTCACATAGCGTGAAAATAAAAATAACTCATCTCTCGAGTGGAAATCGAACCCACAACTGTCGCATTTACAGTCACGTTGTGTTACATCGGCCTCTATCAAAATCCGTTGAGATTCGGAACTTGACTTGACACCGCTCTTTGCCTCGGTACCAGAGCGAGAAAATGAAGATAAAGAAGAAAGATTATATTCTCCTAACCACAACCATCCCCTTTTTATGACTCTATGCCGTATCCCGCACATAGTAGGGTAGGCAGAGGGAATCTGGGAACCTAGAGTTAAGATACTCCGTTGTTCACTAAGGGACTTCCGTTCCCTATTTTCTGTCGAATTCTTGAGATATTATTTTCCACCAAATGAAGGAAATGAAGCCACAACAGTCGCGTTTACAGTCGCACGGTTGTGCCCTGCGCTCCTGCTTTCACGATGGCGTAATATATTATTCATATAAATATTTATAATTTAAATATATAACATTATATAATTTCTTTTTCAGGTTGTATGTGACAACAGCGAGCCAAGTCCGTTATTTAATGATTTTTTACCTACATTCTATAGCCCGTACCGCGGCGGTAACACAACGTTTGGCCGCGACGACGTGCCCGCGTACGGGAATATTGAATTCGACGGCAACGTTTGTACTGCTTTCTAGAACCGGCTATAACGTTCCAGAAGATTCTACAATCTTCTATAAGTTTTTTTATTTTGTCGTTTGTAATGAGACATATATAACATACAACTATTATTATTTAAAAGAGTTTGGTAGAGTTTTGATATTTTATTTAATATAAATCAGTTTGTACCATGAAAGCAGCTTTCTATCAAATACCCAAATGATTTCCCTCATATGAATATTTATAATTGGTCCAAATGACCCTTCTTCAATCCTAGATTTGAAGCTGCATTTCATTTGATTGTAACTGATGGCTGTAAGGGATCTTTTTTGGCGTCATTTTTTTTTTATAATTTTGTATTTATAGCTCTCTTGTTGTGTAACATTAATATTGTAATATTTTAAAAAGATCTTATTATATTTACTATTATTAATATTGAAAAAAAAATACAAATTGAAACAATTCCATTTTAAAGTAGTTTACTTGAGATCAATCTTGTGTCAACTTCATAAATTTTATTTTTTACTAATTTTGTTCAAGTTCTTATTATAATTGTAATACTATTATAGTCTATTTTTAAATTAATATTTATGTATGTTACATGCATAATGATATTATAACTAATTTAAATATGGTATAATTTATTTCTGCTAAACCAAAATTGTCGAAAAATACAAAGGCTCATCACAATACATGTATCATTGTATCATTTATTGATTTAATAAATTGACCAGAGTGTAAAACTTTAATTATAAATTTAGTATGTTTTACTTATGTAGTGTCCATGTTATTTATATAAATATGTCAATATAAGTTTGCAGGACATATACTTTGAACTTATTACTTGTTAACCACATATTTTCATTATTATTTTTTACAATAATCGTGATTAATATAAGTGAAGCAATCTGAAAATACCTAGTAACAACTTAATAAGTACTAGAAAGATTTTGAATAGTTAATTTTTTTTATATAATGAACATAATTTAAAAAAATACTATAGTCTCTGAAGGCAGCCTGCAGAAGTAAAAATTAAATAAAAACAGAAAAAGGTATTACACGATTATAATAAAGCTTTTTTTAGTGAAATTCAAAACTTTTAAATACATATATAAATATTGATAGATGATTTCTTTTAAATGTTTATTTAACTTAAAATTGTGAAACTAAAGAAATTATTGAAATAAAACAAAATTAAAATATGTTTAATAAATATGTATGGTATGTATTTCCTACTGATTATAATGTGGTGTAATATAAATATAAAATATATATCATTTTCTTATATATTTATACAATATTCATATGATATTTATACAATATTACACCACCTATATGTATAAAAATATTCTTTCTATAAAAATATGTACATATTAAACAACCATTGAACGTTATGATGTTTTGTTTTACAATTACATGGTGATATTTCATAGTATTTGGTTTTAAACGATTGTACATGTGCAGTTGTTTTATGTTATAATATAGTCAATAGATCTTGTACCGTTTTTTATGAATAATTTTGAATATCAAAACAATGATTCATAGACACGTCTGTTTAGAACATTATTATTAATAAGATAACTTTTTATTCAAAATTTGTTTCATAAAATGTTATGTAATTATATTATAAATTTTGTTTGAAAACGGTCGGTTTTCAATATTGCTATTTAATTTTTGAGAACAAATATTTTAAGTATGTTATATTTTTTAAAGTAATGGTCCATTTTGACGTGTCTAACATTTAAACATAAATAAAGTTTTCTAATTTTTTTCTTACCAACCAATCACGATAATGACCTGAAAATACGAATGAGAAACATGTTGCCTGTGATATGTTTATTTGTGAAGTTATTGAATTTTAGATAGATTTAAGGCACTAAGCCGTTTTGCATCATAGATTTTAGAAAGTATAATTATGTATTAATAAATACTTTTGCTTCATTGATTTTCATCATTTCATCATTTTAGAATTTGTTTTTGGTTTTTCATTATAATATACATTGCAGATCATATTATGTTGTGTAAGTTAATATGAAAAACGATCACTTATCATCATTTTGTTTTATTATTGTTACTTGATTAGAGAAGGCGAATTTGTTTTTTTGTAGCTTATAATTTTATATTAGGTATTGTTCTTATTACTGTGCAAAAATGTAAAATATAAACAAATATATAGTAAAAAAATAAAATTTTATAATTGTTTTAATGTTTACCCGCTATTGGCGCATTAATTTAAATACTTAAATAAAAATGTGTACACAAATCGCGATATACTGTGAAAATACTAAGAAATGTCTCTTCATAATTTCTAATTCTTCATAATATATTATTACAGCAAGATTTACTTTTATATGACCACTGCTAATGACTAACAGCATTATTATTATTATGTGAATATAATCGGAATAACATTACATTCAAATAAAAATTACGTGTTAATATTTTCTTTAAGTAATTATTTTATTTTCACTGAATTATGCTTAATAAATCATTATTAGACAAATGAATTAAAAGCCAACACTTGAGTCTTGAAATTAAATATCGCAATTCACCTAAACAATTGGATTCCCGCTTTTTTTGACATTGATAGCTACGCAGTAGGTATCGTATGTAGTTTGAACTACCGGAAGTCAAAACATGTACTAATAACATGTATTAATAACATTTAATAAGAAATTAGTTTAATAAAAGATTCTATTTTGAAAATAAGAACTTTTTATTATTTATCCTAATATTAAGTAACATATTTCACTTTTATTAGAGTAATTTATTTAATCGGAAAAACATTTTAAATATGACGAGCCACATGCTTCCCACTGTTTGGATAATGGCCGCCGCGTTCGGCCAATAGGAGGCGAGGCGTGTGGAAGCCCGCGCCATCTTCGTTTTCAAACTCATCTCCATCTCTGCCGTCCGCTCACTCGATCAGTCAGTCGCGCGTCGGTTTAGGCCAGCCGTATACCTAACTTGTCTATTTCTAGTAATTAACACAAAATCAGAACAATCATGAGCTCCAACGAAAATAATAGTGAAGTGGCAGTAGACAAGGTGGGCGAGGAGAAGTCCGGAGATGCTAAAAGTGACCTGAAAGGAGCCAAAAGAGCAGCAGAAGTAAGTGCACATGTCAAATTGTATGTATTCGTTGTAGACGCTCGCCATTTTATTGAACGTTATTATATGAGGTACATTTTGATATCAGAGTGTGATATTGCAGCACGTGGTGGCACGGAATTGCGGTTTGCCGCTATTATCCCTAGCACCGAAGCCGGCGTATTTTTGGACTCCTAGTTCTAACATGTAAGCGCGTGAGGCAATCGATGAGTCAGACTTCCACTATTTCGTTATGCCATACATGTAGAAATATTATAAGCAAGATTTTTATGAAAGCCAAGTGGCTACGTTTGGCGGTTCTAAGTTTTGTTTACTCGTTTTCGATACAGAGGCATGACCTTGGCAGAAAAAAAACATGGCGCGGGAACGTATGCTTAGTCTGATTACTATGTATTTTCCCAAAATAATCGTCGTGGCTACGTGAAAGCGTTATAAATTATTTATTATTGATTTTATTACGTATCTATAAAGCTATTTTTAACTTGCTATCTTACCCAGTTTACATTCATAGTAGCGTGACGCTAGACGGTAACATGGCCGGCGCGTGAATGTCAATGTAGTCACTAGCATCAAACAACAATTATTAAAACAAGACAAAGCGTTTTTATCTTTCTCATTGTTCATTTCTATTATTTGCAATATTAAGCGTGTTTATATCAACTTAACACCATATTATTCCATACGTTATCTGTATATAAGTAGTCAATGACCCGGCTTTTATTTGTTTAAAGCAGTTTTTTCGTGTTAATATATTGCCTTTGTTTGCATATAATACTTGAGTAACAAAAGTATATTTTTCGCTTATATCAAAATACAAGTCGTCAGCAAAAATGTTTACATATTAGACAAAATGCTAAATAATTGTGACATTCGCCGTCTCTTTCGTCACATCGTAACCTAAATTTACGCCAACGAGCGCGTATCAAACATAACCTCAATGAGCAAATAAATTACTATTATTCCGAAGACATTTTATTTTATACTTCACTAAATGATTATTAATAGTAACTGCATAGAATATAGCTTGATATTTAAGTGTCGTTTTGGCGGTTTCAAAATGTTCTACGTCACCGGTTTTGTTATGCGCATTGACCGCCATCCGCTTTGCTTTGCCATGACAATATAGGCCGTATGACGCCGGCCCCGCTAGCGTGTCTTTCCCCCATACTAATATAACCCACGCTTTATTGTTACGGATACTTGTCACCTGCGTTTCATTATCTTGCAAGTAAGCAGCGTCGCATTTATCAATTAAATTATAAAACAGTTCGTTTACTTCAATATAAAAAGTTTTTATATTTATACATCGTTTAAACGTTATTTTTATTACGTGGACTAATAAAAAAGGCGATTTTAAAATACTTTAGACTTACATATTGTACCAATAATTGTTATCTCTTTTGAATTTAGGATAAAGTAACAGAAGCGAAAAAGGCGCGAAAGGAGGAAAATGGCGGCGGTGGGGAAGACGACGCTCACAGTGAGGAAGATGACTTGGAAGGATATGAAGTGATAGGCGAAGGCGAGGAGGATGATGACGAGGAAGTTGAGGGGGAAGAGGGCGAGGAAGACGAGGAAGAGTTCGAAGAGGGAGAGGATGATCTCGAAGGTAAAAAAACTCGTTATGCCGTCGAAACTAGTACACAGTTTGGCTGTTTAAAATATTTCTGTAATTACTACTAACATTTATATCATCTTCTCTGTATACATTATTTTGCATTTCTAATTATTAGGACTTTGATGATTTGCAATAAATTAATATGGTTTAATTTTAAAATTAAAACGTATAAAACTCAATACTGCATATCTATATTAAATACTTTGGTATAAAAACGGTGACTTATCTGACATTGTGTTATCATAATTATAACGGCGCGAAATCGAAAAGCGCGCGTACGTTCGAAATAACTATATAGTACATTCATATCTACAGATTAACTTGTCATTTGACTTTGTAATAACATTCTATATAGCCCCGTATATATTATTTATAAAACTTAGTTTATAATATATCGTCAAGCTGCGTAAGTGTCAGTGTAACAGTGTGTGTGCTTTTCCTGCCCTTTCTCCTATATCTTTAGACACTGGTAGCTGTGTAACTCGAGTAAGCACGTATTCACCGTCATTGTTATATTCAATGTATGGGTCGCGTTGAAACCTTACAAATTGCGAGCATACTCGCTCGTTCAACTTAATAGTTAAAAATAACTGACGATGTCAATTTTTTAAGCGTTATTGTTTTATTGAATACGGATTGTAGCTTCACTTGCGTGCACTTATTTACCCAAAAATTTTAAAGCTCGAGTTTTCCTGTGACCCTTGATCATTTTATAGAATTCTTAGTGTTGCCCTATACATCTCAAGAAGCGTATATTTCAATATAATTATACATACGAAGGCGTTTTATTGTAGTAGTAAGATGTGTAATAGAAAATTTTGTTGCAGACGAGGACGTCGAGGAGGAATTAGGGGAAGAGGAAGAGGACGACGCGTAATACGGCCGAGCCTCTATAAGGACAATGTCACAGTGTTAGTGCGCTGTGTGTGTAGTGTGTGTGACGCCCCGGCCGCAGTTGAACGCAACAACGGGTGCACTATGAATGACAACGTAATTAAGTCTAATCCGAAGAAAATTACATTTTTTAATTGATTACATTTAAGTTTGATACACATGTATCAATTTCTTTTTCGAGCAATCTAATTTAATTTTAAGACTAGTAGAATACTGTTGAATTTTGTCATGAAATGTACAAATGTGTTTTCGGAAACTTTTATTTCTAAGTGAATATCCACTCTGTATTTAGGTTAACCTTTAATATATGCCCGAATGGTGAAGTTGTGATATTTTTCTATATAAACAGTAGTATAATTCACATTGTAATGAAATATAGACAATCCGGCACGGCTGTATTAATTAATAATATAGAGTAAGCAATTAAGTCACAAAGCTCAATTCTTCATTTTCCTGTTGTCGATGAGAGTTTGTGTGTACATATTTAGTGTAAGGGAAGCCTGAGAGTTCTCACTCAGTCATGTAAAAAATAGTGTGATTAAAGTATTCATTTGACGCTCTGTTATGTTCAATGAATTAAGCGATCGCACCCGCAAAGCCTCCGCTGCCTCGTCGCTTCCTACTCTCCTCTCGCAAAGGAAATACAATTGATACCCTCCGATCCTAGTTTTCTTTTATTTGAAACTAAACTCGAGGAGCTGGGTGCCGACGTGGGAGCGCCCGGTCGATTTCAGTCGCCTACGAAATTTTTCGTTGCAAATATTAGAAAAACATCACAATTTTGCCATTATCTCGAAAATCGCGCGCTCGCCGCCGCCCGCCGCACTCTTCGACCCGACGACTGATAAAGAGCGCGTCGGCCGCCGCGGCGCGACGACCACCTTAACCTGCCTGTAATTTTGTCCATATTGTTAATAGGATATAGAGCCCGCAGTTCGATGCTTCATCTTTCGTGGTGCGGAATGAGAGATTTCTAGGTTAGGCGAGGAATTAGTACGTAGGTCGGTATATTTCGACGAAGGGACGCATCGGGGCCGGCGGCGGGCGTAGCGCGGGGAGCGCGTCGGGCGCGTGGCCTCGTTCGATTTGCCGCCGCCCCCCCACCCACTACCGCCGCGCGGCGTCCGACGCGCCCGACCCCTCGCCGAGCGGCGGCAACGCGCCTCGTGCGTGGAAAAATACACCTTGCACGCGATACATTGCGCCCCGTGTACTGTACGACGACCTCGCGGCGATACGCAGAGTGCACGTGAATTGATACATTTTATAACTTCCCGCCGCTCGCGTGAGAGGGTCCTGTCGAAAAGCATCTTTAGTTAAATTTTCATCGATACAAATACTTGACCTTTTTTAGGATTGACATTGAAATAAATTAAATTAAATCACCCTTTATTAATTGTATCGTCTCCTTTCGTTTATGGTAAGAATGAACTGTCACATATTGTGCACGATGTACGACTAATGTGAATACCTTAGTACGATTTTTATTTATTTGTGATGTTGAACACTATTGATTTTCTACGATGGACGAAATGTAAATACAACCGATTTAAAGTAAAACGTTATTTTGTTTCCTAAGCCTATTTATTTGTCCCTGTGATGGATTTGATATAAACTGCTTGCCAAATCCGCTATGATAATGATTTTAAAGATAGCGTCGTATATATAAATTGTGCCACTCGTGCAATTGGTAAGCAGCGTCCATATTTGATAAGATATGAAAGATAATGTTTGAAGTGAAATAACTTAATAGCAAGTGTTAGATAAGTTATTTACTTATCTCAACACTTAAAATTGCATGATTTCCTATAATTTTATTTTTTACTCGTTCAACTGCCTCGAATGTAAGCACAGTGGAGGTGACAATGCGCCAACGCGTAACGCCGCCATCTTTGGAAGTCTCACGTGTTTGAAATGCTATAATAGTAAGTATAATCTATGCCAAACCAATTCAAACTAGATAATACTTGTCACAATATGAACATTATAAATCAATGCGTTTTCACTATAGTTATAAACATCTTTTACCGTAATATAATCATTACCTATTTAAAATTATAAATGTTGAGCTAGTTATGCATAACGCTTAATTTAACTAGTAGTGACATCTAGTAAATAATATTTCAATAAAGTTGAATGTACCTTTACCATAGATGTCGCTATCAACGAAAATTATTTATCTATTTTATGATGTCAGCAGTAAAACTTATGGCGGCAAATTTGAACTGAGAATGTAATTTTTATTTTACCAAGGAGAACATATTAACAAAATCAATTTTATTATATATTTATACATAATAGATACAAATAAAGATTTTTAAAGTAGTTTATAATAATTGAGGCGCTAGTTCTCGGGGGATGAGTTTTTTTTTTAATTTCTAGTATACAGGATTGAAGTGTCGGCACTCTTACGGGAACAGCATATAGGGTAAAATATTACAAACCCATACCTAAAGAAATCAATCAAGATATCTCAACAGTTTAGATGTAGGATTTGTTTTTTTATTGCACGATGTTTATCGTTACCTGTATTTCGTATGACGCAGTTACGATACAACCCATACTGTGAACACGTACTACTACAATATTACTACTAAAGGTACTACATTTCTACCAATACCTACACCTCGATAACGGAGTGCGGTGTTCGCGGCGGTGTCCCTTTAATAGGTTTGTGTGTGCGTGCGTCGTCCTTAACAATTTTGTTTTACAACGATTTTTTGTATTTGTTGTTTGAAAAAAAAACTTTTTTTTTGGGAAATATATATATTTTTAATTGCATTAGGCTTTTATAGAGTAGTTAAAACTGGTTTCAGTTAAAATGATGGTCACAAAAGCATTCTGTAACTATAAACATCAAGTAAATGGTCTGTCGTGGCGCAGGAGTGCAAAGAGTGAGTGTAAATGCGATTGGTTTTAGGTTCGATCGCCACTCGAGGAAGTAAAATCTTTATTTAAATTTATATTTTCATTTCTTCGCTCTGTCGAGGCGAAGCGCGGCGTTGAGTTCTGCCACTCAACACGCAATGCCTCTAGAATTCGGCGGAAAGTGGGGAACGGAGTGTCTGAACACAAGGTTCCCTCTGCTTACCCTGCTGTGTGCGTGATACAGCGTGAAGCTGATCTACTTTTTTATCCAAACGTTCAAACCACAACATTCAATCAATTTTCTTACTAAATATTTACTTATCTACTTCTTAACTTTTATTTTCTTTCCTCCTTGAATATCCATAATGTAATTATGTTGTTGATTTCGTAAATAAAGGAGTTAATAAATAAATCAGTGACGTGGTTACATCTTGTAAACGTAGATTTTTTTATTTAAATGATCACAATCTCAGCTACTGCTGCTTCAGAGTCGAATATACGCCGTTAAGAAACGTTGGTATAAAAAAAATGTTTGTTTAACCCTTTTATGGCTTCGGGGACACACATGTACCATATCAAAAAAAAAGAAACTTATGAAACGTTTGAGTGTAATTTTATTGTCAACGAGTTTTTGAATGTAAATTTTATTTCATGGCCTGAAAAAGAAAAGTAAAAATACAAAATATTTTGAAACACCTGAATTAGTGAATAAATGTTAAAAGATAAAGGTAATTTTTGTGAGCTAAAGTTGCCTCTTACGATCATATAGGTGTTCCACCCCTGTCGCATAAAAAAACTCAAATTGAGCTATATTACTTACAGTACTTTCATTAAAAATATGTTTTAAATTGCTAAAATGTCCTCAAACCTCATGTTTCCAGGGTCCTGAAAGGGTTAATTGTTAAACATTATTTGACGTGTTTTTTTCGATTGTACCTACATGGTTCTTTAATTTAAAATGATACTTAACACATTATTTACGGAATGCACTTTAAAATGAACAGCAAAGATTGTATTTCAATTGAAACTGTCTGTCTGACTGGTCTTGAAGTTTCGAGTGCACTGTTACAACGAATTATAAATAAAAGTAGCTATAGGCAGTGAGCAACCTATTAAAACAGTCTCATACAACACTCAGACAGTGGAAGTCGTATTTTTCGTTGTATTAAATCGTGTAACACGCGTATTTGTTGTCAAAACATCTTTGTTCTTTAAAACGTTACACACTTCTTG
>JAEBDU010012656.1:0-26663 GCA_016802625.1 Heliconius numata | reverse complement strand
AAAATCACCTTATTATTTATTAATCTGTCAGTGACACTAGCAGGTGTACGTGAGATATGCGCGTGCGCGAGCACCAGTCCTATTAAAGGGCTGCCGGCGTTTCCCAACAGCGACCTGTAGGACATATTCATGGAGGTGCTGCCTCTGTACATCTGCAGGATTGATCTAAAATGTAATGTTCAAGTTAGATTTATAATTATAGAACTTCATCTAACAATAAGTGAAATAGAAAAAAACAAGTGAAATAGAAACACTATAAGGTTGGTTTCCGAAATAGATTTTTGCAAGCATTTTGGACTAGTCGTATGAGCATGTTGCTACCAGCAGCTCAGAAGGCACTTCTGCTAAGAAAAGCCGGCACTATATTTAGCAGTTGCCCTTAATCTCTATGTTACTGCAATTGTGTTTATGAGACTGACAGACAGTCAACAAAGTGATTTTATAAGGGTTCCGTTTTTACCTTTTGACATAAGGAACCCTAAAAGTAACGTGAAATAGGGAATTCAAACAACTCACTGGTAATTATGTATTAGGAAGTTAGGTATGATATGCCACGTGTAGCTCATCACCAAATTGGCCACAACAACGCCTGCAAGTAAAGTACTCAATATTTTTATTGCACGACGAGACTTCCGTAGCAGCAGGGTCAGGGCGAGAGACGCAGCGTAGAACTGCATGTCCACCGACAAATACCTGGAATCATTAAATTTTGAATGAAGAGTTAATATACTGATTATTAAACATAATTAATATATCTTAACATTTTTTTTTATCAGCCTCATACTGTATTCCGCACACAGCAGGGTAGGCACAGGGAACCTAGTGTGAAGACACTCCGTTCCCCACTTTCTGCCAAATTCTGGAGGCATTGCGTGTTGAGTGACAGAACTCAACGCCGCGCTTTGCCTCGACACCAGAGCGAAGACATGGTAATATAAACGTAAATAAATATTTCACTTCCTCGAGTGGGGATCGAACCCACAACCTTCGCATTACAATCATACCCTCGTGCCGCTGCGCTACGACGGACTCATTGTATAATATCTGCAAAATATCTTAATAACATATAAAGATATTTAATCAAAATACCTACGTAATATATGTAATTATCAGCCTTCAATACTCACCATCCCTGTATCAAGCATCTCTCGTGTATATCAATAGAGTTGTCCAGATAAGTGAACTGTAACAACCAGTTTTGTTGACAGCGCACCTTCTCCGTCCCCACGAGCACCGGCCAGAGCGGTCCCGCTGCCACACGATCCCACCACGTCATGGAGAACCACACAGCTAGGAAGTAGACTGGACTTAGCCTAAAACGTGTAAATATTTTAAAACATAATATATGCCTTATCTATTTATTTATTTTTACTATATGTGTATTCTATGTAGTTTATGAGATAGTATTTATGCAGGTGTATAAATATATACTTATGTGTTTGATCGCGCCATGCCCTCTCTTTTAAATTGATTCCTCTAAGATTAGGTTGCCCTGGAAGAGATCACTTTTTGTGATAAGGCCGCCCTTTCACATTTCTTTTTTTTGTACGAATTTATATGTAATTTTCTGGTGTGAAATAAAGAGTTTTTATGTTATGTTATCGAATTTATAATTATATAAATTTTCTTTACATTTTGTTATATTAGATAATCATCATAATTAAATATATGCATGCATGCATGCATGCTTTGCGAGTCCCCCCCCCCCGCTCGTTCTTCTGGTTTACTGGCTTCGTTTTCAATATCTGTCCAAATATAGAGGAAAAAACCATTGACGTACATAATAATACAAAACATCTAAATCTTGCTACTTACTACCAATCACCTGTTAACATGGAATCTTTTGTTGAAATATACGCGATTAATTCAGTTCAGTTTCATTTAAAATGTGTAAAAATCAACGACCTAACAAATATTTTTATAAATGATAAACTGAATAAAATTAAAACTCGTATCACAATTCTCGTTAATTATTTTAATCCAGTGTCTGTCAGATTAAACTCGCCTTATAAATCTTTTAAGCATAGTTTTATAGAAAATGAGGACAGCGGCCTCCTGCGTTTTTTCTCTCAGCAACTTTTGCGCCATCAAGAAGCTGGACATCATGAAGAATATTTGCACTACTAAAGTGCTGTTCACCAAAAGCATGGTGATCAAAGTATGATGATACTGAAAATTAATATAAAATTAAAAATTAGTCATTTTTAGGTGGTATAGCTAGTTTTTTGTTTCATTTCCCCAACCCTTCACATCACTGCTAAAATATTAGTGGTTTAACTAAAATTATCTATTCAATATATAGGGGTTACAAAAAAAAGTTCGCGTGCGTTGCGAAGTTTCCATGTAACGGACAAGAGGACCCAAAAATTTTCAAAAATTGTTTAAGGTAATAAACGGCTATAAAACTTTTATATAAATTAAAATGTCATGCAATGTGTAAAAATGCTAAAACTCAAGTTTCCTTTAATAAAATTTACACGTTCAAAAGACGTATCATCAACATATGCAAGGTGACTGATCCCGACGTGAGCGCCGATCACGAACATCATGCAAAACACACGAAGTCCGTCGAAGGCGCGCAGGTCTCTCCTCGGGGACGTCCGCGGCGGCGCTACCAGAGCTTTCCAAGAGGTCAGTAATGACCAGTATGAGGCCCAGCGGTGATCTGGAATATGTGGATGATGTAGTTGCTGTCAGATACATTAGTAGGCAGTAAGGAAGATAAAACAATCATACAGACACCAAGATAATATCAAATATTACCCCAAAAAGAGAGACAGGACAGAGGCCAGTCAGTTGTGACAGGATGTTGGTTCGTCTATCCATGTGGGGATCGCTCCTTTGGAGAAATTAAATATCCAACATTTTCTTACTTTACTTTAGTGTCGAGGCAAAACGTTAAGTTCCGCTACTCAACACGCAATGCTTTCAGAATTTGGCGGAAAGTGGGGAGCAAAATGTCTCAACACTAGGCTCCTTCTGCTTACCTTGCTACATATAGGATACAGCTTGAAGCTGAAAAATAAAATCTCAAAAGTCTTTTTATGATTTGACTCATCAAACACTCACTCTTGGAAGCACCCGAATGTTTCACATCAAGAACAGTGCTGATAGCGGTAAACGTCAATATAAACATTATAAATACAGCGAAAGCTTTCTCGTTAGTAGTCAGTGGTGGTGAAGGAGTTGGTCCTTCTTTACAGTAGTCGAGGTTATTGAGGCGCGCTGTCAACTTGTATTGCGACATCATTTTTGTATTGACGCATGATTCGAACCTGGGAAAACAGAGGAAATGATTGGTGTTATAGAAATAAAATAAAGGTTACCTACTTTTATTTAACATACTTAAGCCACAAACTGTTCTTAACGAGAAACCTTAAATTTTTCGCAGAAATTTCAGTAGAGATTTATATACGACTAGCGGACGCGCGCAGCTTCGCTTGCGTATTTAGGGGTGAATTCCAAAAAACCACGAAACATGTGTTCAATGAAATATTTTTAAGAGTCTAAATTTCAAATTTTATAAAAATCGGTGGCGATTTAATGATTTTTCCATACAAACTTTCAACCCCTTATTTGCACCCTTAGGGGGAGAATTATAGAAAACGATGAAATACGTATTCAATTAAATATTTTTAAGAGTCTAAATTAAAAATTTTATAATAATCGGTGGCGTTTTAAAGATTTTTCTATACAAATTTTCAACCTCTTATTTGCACCCTTAGGGGAAGAATTCTAGAAAAACATGAAACATGTGTTCAATTAAATACTTCTAAGAGTCTGAATTTCAAATTTTATAAAAATTGGTGCCGATTTAAAAAAAATCTATACTAACTTTCAACCCCTTATTTGCACCCTTAGGGGGAGAATTCTAGAAAACTATGAAACACGTGTTCAATTAAATACTTTTAAAAATCTAAATTTCAAATTTTATAAAAATCGGTGCCGATTTAATTTTTTTTCCTTACTTATTTTGAACCACTATTTCACCCCTTTAGGGTAAAAATTTTTCAAAATCCCTTCTTAGTGGATGTCCAGATTACGAAAGTAAACATCTGTCCAAATTTCACGTTTCTACGCACAGCGGTTACGGCTGTGCGTGCGTCTTACCTCAGTCAGTGAGGACAAGTCCTTTTATATATATAGATATTAAACTGAGTGGATTTTTTTAAAATTGCTAAACCAAAAATACAATGTTTATGGGACCACTTCTGAAATCATCATTAGCAGCTTCATACAAAAAAAGCATCACCAAAATCTAGTGATAATTGACTAATTAATATGTGAACATACCTACATACAAAAAAATATGCAGTCGAATTGATAATTTTCTCCTTCTTGATATTAACAACGACGGTTAAATTCGATACATAACTCACGTTATCAACAATTATATAAAAATAGATCAAGTTCCATGTGTTACATAGGTATATTATATAGGTACCTAGGTACAATGTTACAATATTTTATAAATCAACTGAAGATCAAAGTTATCGCTTATTTTACGGAATATTTAAATTTCAAAAGTAAGTAGTAGTACCTACTCTACAATATTTCATATATAACTTTCGTACTATGTAAGAACTGCATCAATATTACCATTCACCGTGTGAAGAAGCCTGAGAAGGAGAGCAGCTGCATGTGAGGCACATTCCTCGGTAAATGCGCGTGTGGTTCACAAAGTCAGCCCAGTTTGCTGACACGCCCTGTAGAACAATTAACAATAAATATATTAAAAGTGCGTAAATAATTGAATGGTAGTCTGAACATTGGAGAAGAAATAAATTTCAGTACATCACTAAAATACTTTCGTTATACAAGACTTTTCATTTCAAAATATATTTTAGGATAAAAAATACATTTAAACCTATACATAATACTTTTGCGACGGCAGGACATAAGGATCCAAGCCATCGGTGACATCTAATAGTCATCTCATCACATTACGCGCCGTCCCAACCTATAAGCTAAGTCTAAATTATATGTAGATCCTCTTTGTTTTTCTGTCTTTACGAGATTATCATCATGTCAGATAGCGATGTCAACAATGACTGACGGCGCGCCTCCTGGTCTACTAGCACTACATCAGGTCTGTTGGCAACAATATACGTATCAGTAATAATATACCGATCCCAAGTAGAGTTTACCGCTAATTTCATAAGGGTCTATTGATAAGCAAGTTGCTCGTTATTGAACTTTCTTTTGCTTTTACCTTCATAATACGGAATAAAGAGCTATCCCCGACAGACGAAAGCTCAAAGATCCCAAGACAGAATACGCCTCCACGCTTCTCGCAATCAAAATACGGGTCCAGCTGGAACACCTGCGGCATGGCGTAGTAATCCTCGTCTAAAGAAATTGGGATAAAGATATAATATTTGTAATATTTTTTTGTTCAAAGAGAAATGAAGATACATAAAAAATATATTATATAATTATATGAATGTCAAAAAAAAAAGAAATAGCGTGAAGATTATCTTTACTTATATGGCATTTAGATATTTTTTGAAAGGCCAATTTCAGTGCATACTATACGAAATAAAAAATGATTGGAAATGATCTCCTCTACCTGTATCAATTTCACATCTATTTCCCCATCAAGCTGTATTTATGCATTTTTATATATTCCACTTACCGCTTATATTAATAATCACATCGTTAACATCGTCACTGATCTCCAGTGTAGCACTTGTGTTGCTATCTTGTTTATTATATTTTCCATTATTGATATTCTTATGCACAAAACAGTATTCATTATTAATTGCATCTGAAGATAGTGTGAAGAAGATTTTCAAATATTCCTTTTGCATACATTTATTAGTTAAGTCACACCTGCATGCGCTTGCGCACAAAAACGCGAAAAGGACGATCCACGCAGTCATTCTCAAGCTACTGGACTTACACTGTATTATGTAGGTAACACGTATTTATTACTTCAGCTTACTGGTCCGAGGCTACGTTCATACTGTGTGAACATATTTAAATATCTTTATCCATAAAATTATTAGGACCTTTAAAGTTCTCTTGCTTCCAGTTTAAAGTTGGCTGACTACTCTTCTTTCTCCTGGCATTAATCCCGGCTATTGTAAGGGTCTGCCTTTCTATTTAATCTATTCCACTTTGCACGGTCTTTTGCGTCCTCTGTGGTTAGACCATTTAAAGTTGGCTGATTACTATTTATCTATAAAAAACTACCAGCTTCACGGTGGATCACGTATATCGCAGGATAGGCAGAGGGAATCTATTTTTAAGACATACTTTAATTTGCGGGCGTGTGCTCTTATTTTGTATGAAATGAACTACAAATATATAAGTTTGTAATGGTTTCTGTAATACTCATATACCTAATATAAAAGGAAATGTTGAGGTAATACGATGAGACTGACTGAGGTAAGACGCACGCACCGCCGTAACCGCTGTGCGTAGAAACGTGAAATTTGGACGAATGTTTAATTCCACCTGTGTGAAATGTGGTAAAATAGTGGTTGAAAGTTTGTATGAAAGAATCTTGAAATCAGCACCGATTATTATAAAATTTTTAAGAGTCTGAAACTCTTAAAAATATGAAAGTATTTAATTAAACACGTGTGAATTTACCCCCTAAATTGAAAATAACTTCATAACAACATAATTATTTAATAAATATTCGTATAGTACAAGGGGGCGAAGCCTCCCAGGTCGGCTAGTCTATTATAATAATATAATTATATATACTCCAAGGGACTGTACATTTGGATATTCCTCAGTCATTTTAGCTTGATAGTTGATATTTCCACATGTTCTTAAGAACTCTTGTCTCAGAATAGCTGGATCAAGGTGAAAAATAAGTGCAAGAATCACAAATCTTAAAATATTTAAACATTGCAACCTTTATTTATATAACATATTTAATATACACATCTCTATATCGTTCTCTTATTCACTCAGAAAATAATTAATAGGTATCTTGTTTGTTAGATGGTACATTATATTTATAATCATAATTAATCTAATTCTAATCGACTTTAAAAAAGAGAAGGTTCTCAGTATGGCTGTTCTTGGATGCGGAATAATGTATATGTAAGTACTCCATAAAAATTTAATTGGTAAATTTTGGCTCAGTAGCTTTTATTTTATAAACGGATTCAAAAGATTCTATTACTAACTAATGCGTACATCAAGCGACCCGCCCGCGGAGTCAGCCGCCGCAACTATGCTCTTGTTCTAACATATGTTTACTGCGCATTTGTAGTGATTAGACATAATGTAAAAATTATTAAAACCTTGGAATAATATTAAACAGCAATTTTATTAGAATTACTAGTTCTACAAAAAATACCACCTAAGTTAATTTGGAAAAGTTACTTTTAGTATTATGTATTTTTATCTAAATGATCATTTTTATCTAAATATATTCAAAGGGTACAGGATCGGACAGAGTGGCAAGCATTAGGGGAGGCCTACGTCCAGCAGTGGACTTTAAAAGGCTGATGGATTGATGGATGGATATTCAATGGTTTTTGTGTTCTACATGTACAGGCTGTAACTTGATAGATGATTAGTTCAGACCCACAGAACAAACACTCAGCTGCAAGAGCCATAAGCAACACCTCCAGTACAATTATATGAAGTATATTTAGCAGGAGGAAACTTATGGCGGATCAAACTCAAGGCTCTGGAGGAGTGCGCAAGAAACACTGTATAAGTCTCGCTTGTAAAATCTCAGTTAAAACCCATAAAAAAATAAAAGACACTTATATCGCGGTGCAATCTTTAGCCTTGTGTAGCTAAATAAAGAGGTCACCAGAACAACAGGATACCTTAAAGTCAACGCCTGCCAATGAGCCCATAGTAGTCATCGCAAAATGCGCGTGGGTAATACGAATTCCTGGATAGCACTCGAAATCCAAATCATCAGGTGGCTAAAAGGTGGTTAAGATCAAGTGGGTCATTGGTGTCATGGGATACGATAAAACAACGTGGGTTGAGGAAGAATTTGATTTTGACGACGACATGGTTATCACAAATAGTGGCGATACTATAGGGAATCTGGAAACAGCAAAATCCGCGCTATGGCTGGCAAATGGGGCGAAAAGAAATTCAGATAAATGCAGGCAATGCATTCAGGCGTGCTGGTAGCCAGAATTTCCGGAACAAAGGAAATTATTTTAATGGGAGATGTGAATCAGGTACCCTTATATAGACTGAGTGAACCTATTCGAAATGTTCTACCGTAAACAGTCACAAGTGATCAGCATCAGCCGGATCTTGCTGTGTTGAAGAACCATTGACGTGCCGACATATCTAAAAGATATCCTTTATCTCACTTTCACACAAGAGAAAGAGATTCGGTTAAATTAATGTTGCGTGATGGCGTCTCCCACACGGTCGTGGCGATTTCGTAAGACACTGACAGCTGCACCTGCTACTGTGAGGTTGCAGGTGCAGCTGTAAAGTATTGTGAGACACGTAAGACACGATAATGTCCTTCCTTTTTTAGTACCCCGCCCATCACTCCCTAGTGAGAGTCATCTCCCCGAGATCGCGTTGCATCCTGTATAATTATTATTTTTTAATTTATTTTATAATATTAGGTTACTTTTGCCTTTCAAATGAAGTACTCGTACACGTGTTTTGTTTTTAGAACGCTTAACAATTTTACCAATTTGAATTATAAAACTAATTTACTCTTGCATAAACAAACTTAATGATTAAATAATTGACCTTGTAGGGGTATATTAATCACTGTTTTGTTGACTTTTGTTTCCCAGAATTAATGTGAACAAAATACATGTTTAGGGTTCCGTCCCTGAAAAGGTTGAAACGGAACCATTTGGGTCTGTCACCATTTACAAAGAGATCACATGTAGATATCAAGCTGAAATGAATATAAAATATCTAAGGATACGGCTACTAACAACATTTTAAAAATTACAATTGTTTAATTAGAATTGTTCAACAATACTAAATAACTTTTGGTAAAGTAATGTTTTGCATTTTAGCTGGGCTATTTTTTCATCTTTTATTACATAAATTATTTTTTATTCTCTCGCTCTGGTAACAAACGAAACGCGTCGTTGAGTTCCGCCACTCAACACGCAAACTCCCAAAAAAACGGGTGGTGCGTGGTTAACAGACTGTCTCAATACTAGGTTTTCTCTACCTATGCTATATGCGTGATACAGCGTGCAATAAAACGTGCAATAAAGCGCACAATAATAGGAAATAATTTTATTTAATTTAATCATTACAGTCGAGTACATTTCACATAAATAATATAATTTGCTTATATTACAATAGCGACCTTATTCGAGTTCAAGCTAAATATAGATTTTGAACAGTTAAAAAAAAATGTATCTATAATTTCTAAGCAATTGGGGGGTGGGTCTGACTGTAAAGGCAACAAATGTTGGTTCGATTTTCACTCGGAGATAAGAATAATTTTTCTTTCCCTGGCAGCAAGACAAAATGCGTCCTTGAGTTCCGCCACTCAGCGCGCAATGTCTTGAAAATCGGGCAAAGCGACGATATATATAATTAAATTTTAATGCTATCTCTTTCAACCCCAATCTTATCCAAGTTGTATCATTAAAAAAATAATTTTAATAAATAATACAGTAAATCCTATTTGAAATCTCAATTCGATTTCACCTTGTCATGTATTTTAGTGTTACTTATTTGATAGTATTTATTCTGTAAAAGCATTGTAATTTCCTTGTGAAGTCTCTGCGCGGGGAACTCGACGAGCAAGGCGAGCGGCACGGCTGCGAGGTACGAGAGAATGGAGAAACCGAACCATTCTATGTACTGGAACAGAAAAATAAACAAATTTTAGCTCGTAGAGTTGTCGCTTCGATTTCGGGTCAAGGCAATGAATTATTTATGAATTGATGAAAGACAAAGAGCAGCTTTGGGTTGGGCATTTTTAAAAGTAGGATGATGCCTATCCTGCTATATGCGGGGTACAGCGGGAAGTAAAAAAGTCAACATATTTACAATATACACAATTTTTATTTGAGTTATCTAAAGAATAAACAAGGGATACACTGTTCCTCTTTCCAGAGATATGATTATCTCATAATCTCCTTACATTAAATGTATTGAATTTTATTTAGCAGATATATTTATCTTACAACAGCAAATGGGCGTGCCCCCCCCTCACCCGCGCGTGTAGCGTTGTACGCTACAACTATAATGACACATACATATATTTTAGGCAAAATCAGTGTAACTGTTCCTGTAGATCAAAATTGAATTTTAAGAGTTCCCATATATTCAGCATCAAGTTGAGTGCGTAGAAGCATAAACACATTGTAACCACTGAGATCACCTGCGTCACTCAGAAGTAACCTTATATAACGTGATCTTTGCTCTTTGTTAATAGATTACTGTCTACTGCGTTACCCCTCACCCCTCACCCCCCGCGGCCCTCACCGCTGCGGACAGTACGCACCTGTCCCGCGCGGTTTGTGCGGCGTATGTGATTAGAATTACAATATCTCTTAGATTTTCTACAGGAGTCTCTTTATGAGACATAAAATAATAAATTGGTTAGTTTTTCTTCAAATATTTATAATGCTATATTTAAGATCTTAAAAAAAATACAAAAAACTGGTTCAGCACCGATTACAGGATTGTTTGTCAACGGGAAGTAGTACTTATAAAAGTTGACAAACTTAGCAGATTAGCGTAATTAAATATATTTTTGTAATAATTTATAGTAAAAAATTAAAGAAAAGTTAATAAATTAAAGAAAACTTATTAACTTTTCGGATTTTTTTATCATTTTGTGCCAAATTTCATAACCGTAGACCGCGAGATGTATCCTGTCGGTTTAGATTACGCAGTAAATTCCATACAAAAGTTCATGTAATTTCATAACGATACCTCGACGCGCTCTCGAGATAAATTATCTCGACAGACGAACAGACAACAAAAAAGTAATGTTGTAAGGGTTTAATTTTAAACTATTAAGGTACGGAACCTAAAATAAACATTATTTATGCAAAAAGTATTACCATAATAACCCCAGAACCGAACGAAGCCAGATTTTTGTTATGTTATAAAGCCTGAAAGTTTCTGTGTAACCTGCAGTAATTTTCAGGCTTTGTTAACTCAACACCGGTAAGATAGGCACTCAGCGTGGTGGTAACCCCTCGCCAGACACCTCTAAACTCTAAGAAATAACAAGCGCCTACGAATCTCATGTACTAAAGTTACATATAGTAACTGACAAGAACAATTTATAGGGCTTAACGTATTTTTTTAAAATATCGTCTATATGTTTCTAAATTATTCTAATTAAGATTCTACATAATTGCAATAAGTGATATGTATCACCCAATAACAATACTTTACAATAATTTCCTTCCTATAAGGGTCGTCGTCTGCAAGCAACTGCCTCGATTGACATTTTTTTCGAATATACTGCTGTTGACCTGGGATGGTCTTTACAGCATCACCGGGCGGGGACGGGCAAGAGTAGGCTAGAGCTCGCCTTCTGAAGAAACCTCGTTTGACACATCTCCATTGCTTTTGTTAGTACAAATCTACATCTACCCTCTTTTATACAAGTTTGTTAACAATATAGAATTTTAATTAACTAATTTGTAAAAAATATTCTTTGCTCCTAATATTATCCAAGGCGCTTATAGCTTATAAGATTTGGGGGTGTTTGGCAGAGAATTGAGACATGGCAGGAGAATTATTGTAGTTTAAATATGATCTCCCATATGCTCCAATGCGACGGCGGTAATATAAGTAATCATAAACGGGGCGAACAAAGGGGTTGTGGGTACAATTGATCGTTCATTTCTCCTCTCTGGTGCCGAAGCAAAAGCACGGAGTAGATATCGCCACTTAACATGCAACGATGGGGGATGAATGTGGGGAAACTGGAGAACGGAGTGTCTGGCTATCCTGCTATATGCGGGTTACAGCTTGACTCTAAAAAAAATAAATGACTATTTACCACAGACAGTCGATCAAGGTGTACCGGCGCGAGGCGAGTGGCGAGGAAGCTCTTGATGAGCAGCATGTGTAACAGCAAGGCACCGAACGACAACCTCGCTGCTACTGTGCCGCATGACATCCACCGCGCCCACGGAGCTGAAATTATATTATATCATATTTATATATATTTATTAAAAAATGTGAGACCAACAAGATTTGAACCTGTACCCTCACATATGGTACAATAGTGCTAAAGTAAATGTAGATATATTCAGATAGAATGGAAAATTGATGCTTAAATTTTGCTTTAGGAAAATCGTTATAAAGGAATAATTGTTACTTTTTATTATTTTATTTTGAGGTTAGCCATGGTGCTGGGGCGCAGGAGCCTGCTACTGTAAAAGCGACAGGCTGTGAGTTCGATGCCCACTCGTGGAAATAAAACATTTTATATTTTCATATCTTTGCTCTGGTAATGAGGCAAGACGCGGCATTGAGTTCTGAATTGAAATTAAATTGAAACAGAATCAAAGAAAAATGAAAGTACCCTAAAATGATTACTGGAGTGACAAGTAAGTTATAAAACAAGAATAATTTAGAAGACATTTAGTGAGAACGAAATAGACAAGAACAGAAATAATCTTCGGTGAAACTTAACGCTGCCACTGCCTAAGCGATGTGAAAATAGTGTTAATACGATAACAGCGACGAATCGAAGTCGAAACCATAGCGTCTTCTAGAAATAAAAAAAAAAAAGGAAATAATTCAGTACTTACAACCAACCCCACTCATTGCACCAAATAGTGCTACCGTAACAAGTGTTATAAATACGGGTCGTTCTAGTGCGGCGCTCACGGCGGCGTTTAACCGCGGCGGCACGCCTGCGCCCAGCAAGTGTGGCCAGGTAGCCACTACCAGTACCGTCGCTGGTACAGCCCAGACTGACAACACCCGAAACCACTGAAATTAGACGGAATCATAGTATTAGTTGTATACTTTTTTCAGCTTCACGCTGTATCTCGCACAAAGCAAGTATGCATAGGGAACTTTGTGTTAAGACACTCCGTTCTCCACATTCCGCGGAATTTTGGAGGGAATGCGTGATAGGGGGCGGAACTCAAAGCCACGCTTTGCTTCAACACCAGAGTGATGAAATGAAAATGCAAACTTAAATAAATGTTTCATCTCCTCGATTGGGCATCGTATCCACAACCAGTCGATTTTACAGTCACACTTTGTGCCACTGCGCCACGAGTGGCCTCATCATGTTTATTATCTCCATTTTTTATATTTCATTATAACACGTTTAACAGACAGATTAAAAGATGGGAAGACGACCTGCCAAAGGGGTGGAGACGGACAGCACTAGACCGGCACAAGTGGAGGGAACTTGAGGAGGCCTATGTCGTAGGACAGCCTGACCTGGTAGCTGACACTAGCAGAAATAATAATAATGAATAATAAAAAAAAAAAAATTTATACAAAAAAAAAAATTTGGAAAAAAAAAGTTACATTTGAAAAAAAATTAGCATTTCAATAAATTAACATTTGAAAAAAAAATCAAAAAAAAAGAAGGACAATTTCAGTTAATATTCAATTCTATGTTAGTAAATATTTTTTATATATTGTGTAAAATGTTAGTTATAAGCAAAACAAATTATGTAAACAGGTCAGAGAAAATAAAGGCTCTTTTTATTTATTTATTTTATTTATAACACGTTTAAATGGCGGTTACCTAATACATATTACGTAATGGTACCTAGTAGATACCTAAGTACACGCATCTGTCCATAAAGCTTGTACGTACAATATTTTCAAAATATATTTAGATTTTTTTAAGTATCTGTAGACTAATGTATCTAGTATCTGCATAAAAAAATAAAAAAAAACTAAAATATCAAATAAAATAATTGTCCTAAAAATTTCAATAACTTTTATTAAGCATCAATTGTATCTCGCACGTAGCAGGGTAGGCAAAGGGAACCTTATGATAAAGATACTTCGTTCCCATTGTGACACTTCCACCGAAGCCTGGAGTTGGAACTCAATCCCTCGTTGATAGAGCGAAGAAGCGAAAATACTAAATATTTAACTTCCTCGAGAATGAATCAAACCCACAACCTGGCGCTAGCTTGTGCCCCCTTGTGGCCTATACTAAAACTATTTTATAAATAACATGCAACTAATATATTTTATACGGTCATTATATAAACATCGTGCATTTCCCTATTAAGATGGCCTGTCACTTATCTACACGCAACACCCGCTCGTTGCAGCTTGCAAGGAAGTCTACGTACCAGTAAGTTATGCTATCGAGTTTCCCAATGCACCTCTCAGTGCATAATTGCAGCGGACAGCCATCCGCGGGCCTCGTGCGGAGTGGCGCAAGAGGTGAAAGTAACCTAAACTGTCCTACCTCTGGGTCCCTAGACCATAGTAACTATTAGGTAAAATATTGTTTATTGAATATGTGGTTATATAATAACTCACGTAATGTATATAAAAGTGTTTAGATATATGTTTGTATAATATGTACTTATACAGAATGTATCTTGATAGGTAGAACAATGGTGGCTAGGATCCAGATAAATTTTATGTTAAGAGTTTTTTGTAGTTTAGCAGATATTTGAGAATTTATGATTATCTAGAAATAAAATCGGAACTAGCTATAGGCCATCGCTGATGCAAGGATGGGGATTCATCTCTAAGTAAGTTGACAGCATGATTGCTCAAAAATAATTTGAATGTTTGCCAATATCTCAACCCGTAACTAGCGAACGCTGTGTGTGACGGTGTTTACTTAATTTTGCCTAACGTGCAATATTCTTACTAAATACGTAATCTGTCTCCGACAACGAAATTGTTGATAAAAGATTATACTTAAACGAGATTCGTGAATCTGTTTGTCATCAGTGAAAGGGACATTGTATTTATATATATATTGTATAACATCTTATTTGAACAATTATTGTACAAGCTGCACTAAAGTAGGGCGGCGTCGAGCGTCGCGGCGGCGTCGAGCGCTGCACGATAAATTTAGCGGTAAATTGTGATTATGTTTCGTAACACCTAAGCCTGATATTTAACTTGCTATGTCGCAGTACAACTTAGATTTGCTCATTATAATCGCTTTTTAAATATAACATGGAATAATTTATCGAATAAATAAATTTTCTATAACTATTGAGGCCAGTCGTGGCGCAGGGTTCGATCCCCACTCGAAAAAATGAAAAAAAAAAACATATTTTCATTTGTTCGCTCTGGTGTGGAGACAAAGCGCGGCGTTGGGTTTAACCACTCAACACACAATGCCCGTAGAATTTGGCAGAAATTGGGGGGAGCGTCTTAGCACCAGGCTCTCTCTGCCTACCCTACAACATGCAGTATAAATATTAGCAATATACTTTAACTTTTTTAAGATGTGACAGGATGACAGAGAAAATAGACTGCTATTTCGTCCATATTTACACCATTGGATATGGCGCAAACAAATTTGGTAAAATGCAGACGTCTCTAAATGAACACAAAATTAATAATAAAATGAATTATTATTCATTGTAATTACTCAATGATTAGTTAAAAACAATACACTAAAGATGAGTTAAATTATTATAAATATAATGAAATGAAAGTTAAATTTATTCTTTGTCTATAGTAGGTACCTACTAAGAAATTATTTTGTGCATTTTATGTATTTGAAAGTAAAATTTATAGCTAATACCTAAAAGTGTATGTACGTCTAGCGGAGGTTACTTGCTTATATTCGTTTCGTAATGAAAACTGCGAATATTGCCGCTTCACAGCATCATTTATTTAGATATTAGGTAACTCATAGGTACATCATTATTTTAGTTTTGTTTGACGGCTTCGCCCTCTTGGACACATTTTTACTAATCTGAATTACTTTCGTCTTAAAGAGAATATGATATACCTACTTTTACATTGAAAATTAAAGTTTCAACCAGTTCAACAGAACCTTTTATATTGATATATTTTTTTACTTATGAACCGATTTAAATGAAACACTAGATGTCAAGAGAAATTTTCCAAAATAAAACGTGAAAACTGAATTGAAATCGGTTTAGCCGTTTCAGAGATTGGCGTAACAGACAAGCCGTCAAATAGACGAAAATTCATTTTTTCATTCATTCAATTCATTGTTTAGGGTTCATTGATAATTGCCCCTAATTAACCAAAAGGAAAGAGTGAAAATAATTCAATATCCGGATTGGGATTATAGCTCGATATCTTCCGATTACATAATATATTTACATTAATCTAAAACCATTAAAATATAAATTCCACATCAGGTATTTGGGAAAGTTCCCCGGCGAGGTATGCGGGTCATCAGATAGGGGATATTATGAAGACATGTAAAACTGAGTTGTGTAATATTTACTTTAAATGCATTTTTCCAACATCTAACGCGACACTCACGAGAGTAAACCGGTGTCCATTTTGTAAACAAAACTTGCATAATAAATTTATGGAAATTTTCTTGTAATTTATGAACCAAATAACAGTATAATGCAAATACCTAATTCGAAATATTTTATAAGCGGTTCTACGAACATTAATCTATGGTCTTTAAAAGCTAAGAAAGATATTAAATAATAACTAGATAAAGTAATAATTTGTTCGTTTATGTTATCGCTGTTTGAGACTTTTACAGAAAACGATGAACGACGACGAAACGACGAACTATTACATATGGAGTGTAATTTACATGAAATGTAGGTACAAGTTGCATGAGACCAATGAAGAAAAGAATATATTATTATAGATATGTTGTAGTCGGGGATTTCTGCTGCTTTAATTATTTTTAAATATCCCGACCGACAGTCCCTTGTAGCGTAATCAAAAGATAGTAAAGATTATGTTTCGTTTCTCTCGCATTTTATATGAAAATATCTGTCTAATCAAAGATTTGGCAAGAGGTCAAGAATTCGAATAATTTATTTATAAATAAATAAAATATCCGAAACATGGACATTTTTAAGTATATCGCACAAAAAATCTACTACAAACTTATGTTTGTTCAGTTTGTTGTTAACATTGTTAACGTTTAAAACGAGAATACCATAACTTCCCCTAAATAACAATCATAAAACAAAGTAACCTATAGTGGGCGAGCGTACTGACCCTTTTGCCAAGAAGGTTAAACTTCATCGCCAGCCCGGCGTGGTGCAGGTGCGCGAGCAGCACGCCGGCGAGCGCGCCCGCCGCGTTGCTGTGAGGCGAGGTGTACATCCAGTCGAACGAAGGTTCTCCCTTGTATGCTGCTCGGATCAACCTGGTCATGGCGTATATTTAGTCATCTTTATTTCTGAGGTTCACGTTGTGTTTCGTGTATAGTTCTCACTCTCCCAAATTTGCGAGACTGCAGACTGAGTGGAGGAATTTAAATCTGAATTTTGTCTTGTTACCATATATAGAGAGAGAGAGGATATACAAATAATCCATTCCCACGGTGGGAATCAAATCACTTAGACTACTCACTAAAAGCTGATGCTTTTCTCTCCTTAACATGCAGATAATAACTTTTCAAATCAAATTGAAAGTCGGGACTACCGCCAACAACTACTATGCTCAGCAAAGAGAATATAATAAGTGTTAAAGACAAAAAAATAAATCAAAATCAAAACATTCTTTACGTAATACGAGTACATCAAGGTGCATAAAAATTTCAGTGGTATCTGTCCTATAGAAAGCCACCACTAGCTTGGAAGGCAATTCTGCTGAGAAGAACCGTCAACTAACACAACAGTTGATCTTTAAAAATATAATGATAAGAATTAGTATAAAATTAGATACTTACTCAGGATTGTGAACAACAAAAGTGGGAACAAGTTTCAATACATATGCCAGCACCAGGTTCCCCAGGACGAGGACGATCGCGATCACCCCCAGGGTAGCTAGAGGACGCCGCAAGCGCCGCAACGCGAGGGTCAGGGCCAGCGCCAGCGCGTACAGCTGCATGTCAGCTGCTAGGTACCTTATACGTATAATGTGGTTACTTAAAGTTTTTTTTTGTATATGGTATAGAAAACATAGCATCTAAATAAGTGATTCCAAAGATTAATTAATAGTTGTTTATATTGCCTTTGAAAAATTGTTTTAATTTTGGGTTTACTCTGTCCAATCTTCCTATATAGGAAATTTACATAGCAATATATATAGCATAGCAAATACATTTACATAGCAGTCATTCAAACTCACCACGTCTGTATCAAGCATTTATCGTCAGTATTCACCAGGTTGCTGACGTATAACAGCTGCTCCCACCACTTGCGGCGGCATACGGCGGCCTCCGTCACCACCAGCGACCACTGCGGACCGTCACCGATACGCTCCCACCACGAGGATGCAAACCACAGTACTATGAAGTAGCTGGGGCTTATCCTGTTTGAAATGTCATGTCCAATGTAGTAGTACTCCTTATAGTAATAATAATTTAAGGGTTAAATAACGCCCACCACCACCACAGAATGTCTCGAATTTGCATGGAGTTGAGTTGAGAATCCAAACTTTAAATACCGGAGTATCATAACATTAGGTTCCCTCTGCCGGTCCTGCTTTATAGGATACAGAAGCTAAGAAAAATACTTCTATTGATGTAAAATTATAGTACCTTATAATTCTATTGAACATCATTTTAAAGAAGGTCAGCATAGAGGATCCCTGCTGTTCCTGCAGCAGCTTGTGCGCGAGGAGGAAGCTCGCCATCAGGAAGAATATCTGCACCATCACCGTGCTGTTCGCGAGCAACATAGCGTCGCTGGCTCTCCGCGTCTAGTTAACATGTTATGTATTAATATAATTAACTTTTATATTTTATTTACTACTATATAACAATCAACAAAGTGTGACTACTAAAGTGTGATAGGTACAAGTAAACGTGACAGGTTGTGGGATCGATTCCCACTCGAGCAAAATCGAGGAATTAAATATTTAGTTTTTTCTTACTGTCACTTAACTAATAAAATGAAGATTCTTAACACTAGCTTCCTAGGTTCTAGTACATTAGACTATATAAAATAATATTAATTTCGAATTTGCAAGAACATCTCACCAGCTCCACGTATCTCGTGTCACTAACATACGCCTGCGTGCCCAACCAGCACACGTGCTCCACTATCACGCTGAGCATGCAGAACACACGGAGGCCGTCGAAGAAAAGCAGGTTAGTGCTTCTTGAGGCCTGCGCTGGCGCAGTTAGTGCACGCCAAGATGATATAAGTGACCATGATAGTGCCCATCCGTAGTCTAAATTGAAAATACAATAACACATTTAAGACAATACAATATATAATTTTTTTTGCAGTTTCACGCTCTATCCCGCACACAACAGGGTAGGCAGAGGTAAACTAGTATTAACACTACACTTCGAATTCCCCAATTTTCGACGAATTCTGAGGGCATTGCGAGTTGAGTGGCGGAACTCAACACCGCATTTTGCCTTGACCCCAGAGCGTAGAAAATGGAAATATTAAATATTTCATTTCCTCAAATGGAATCGGAACCACAACCTGTCGCGGTTCATAATTTTATACAATTTTAAACCGTCTTAACATTAGGTTCCCACTGCCTACCCTACCGTGTGCGGGACTACCGTGTACCACAGCGTGACGCTAAAACAAAATCACCAATTATTACAAAATGCTCACCTTTCTTCATATCCTCAGATACTGTCATATCAAGTGTAGTGCTAACAACTGTTAACACTAGTAGCAGTACAAGGAGAGCCGCGAATGCCGTTTCACTCGTGGTCAGTGGCGGCGACGCCTCTCCCCCGGTGGTACAGTAGTCCAAGTGGTAGAGTCGCGCTGTCAGGTTGTATGAGGACACGATGCTTGCGTTGATACATGACTCCAGCCTGCGAGAAATATGTAAATAAAAATCCTACTATCCTACTAATATTATAAATGTGAAGGTTTGTTAGGCGGCGTTGAGTCCTGCCACTCAACACGCAATGCCTGCAGAATTCGGCGGAAAGTGGGAAACGAAGTGTCTTAGCACTTATATCTATAGTCTGGCAAATATGTTATTGATAATGGGAAGCACGCGCGGCAAATTGCACATAGACGCCCGCTCACGCCGCACTGATTCGCCGTAAGGGCTCGCGGGGAATCGGTGCGGGGTGTGACCGGGCGGTCACTACGCAACGGTACAGTCGAGCACAACGCTATCAGTTCATTACTATGAAATATGAACATAATATCATAGATAAGATATATTTCATTCATAAGAGTATATTTATCTAGTAATATTATAATAATTAGTGTGTCAGCTTAAGCAACATGCAAAATGAAGTTATGGATAAGCAAATTGAAAAATTAAATAAAAAACTGAATTGAAATAACTATAATGGAGCCTCAATCCAAATTCAATAAGAATAGTAAAATTTAAAAAGTAATTTTAATATATAAAACATGCAAACCAATATAAGATTTTCGCGTTAGGCAACATGCAAAATCAAGTTATGGGTAAGTAAATATTTTTTTTAATAATGGAAATAGAGGTCTTAACAAATAAATTATGTTAATAAATTATATCTCCATCAATTCAATCAAAACTTTATTACCGTTTTATTTAAAACGTTAATTAATGCATCCAAGAAAGTAAAAAATAAAAATTTACAAATAATAAAGAAATCAATCAAAACGGTAAAATGCATTTTTGTTTACAATTAATTATATAGTTGTTTGAACAATATAGTGTGAGCTCGATTGTACCTATAAAGATGTGTGGGTACAAATTTCCTGTAATGACGTAGCACTCACACTGACGCAAATGGCAAACTATGGCAAAGAGATACC
Organism: Heliconius numata; assembly: GCA_016802625.1. Taxonomy (NCBI): domain Eukaryota; kingdom Metazoa; phylum Arthropoda; class Insecta; order Lepidoptera; family Nymphalidae; genus Heliconius; species Heliconius numata. The sequence continues at coordinate 5,913 of JAEBDU010012656.1, read as the reverse complement.
GCACTCTCATTTTTTGTACCTCAAAATTTATTGAAATAATTTACCCAATATTTTTTTTTATACAATCTTTAAGAAGTTTAAATATTGCCAGATATTTCTTTTTCTATATCGCATAGTATATAAGCTTGTATTATGCAATTTACTACAACATAAACATGATCAGATATTTTAATTATCGTATATAAATGTAAATGTGATTTGCTAAGCGTGGGGTAAAACAACATAACAGGGTAACACTGATCGAACGTTCTCTGCGCATAGTATACTGCGCAATTTGCCGCGCGTGCTTCCCATTATCAATAACATGTTTGTTAGACTACTCCCACCTGTGTACAGCGTGAAGCTGAACTTTGTTAGGATGGATGTTTGTTCCATTTTCACAAAAAACTACTGAGCGGATTTCGATTAAACTTTACAGTAATATAGCTTACATATTAGAGTAATACAATTCATGTGAAGTGAATTTTAACGAGCGAAACCGTGTATAGGCCGTGTTACCGTTTCCCACATTCCATCGAATTCTTGACGCATTGCGTGTTGAATGGCAGAACTCAACGCCGCGATTTGCCCCGTAACTAGAGCACGGAAATGAAAATAATAAATGTATCATTTTCCACATTCTTTGTACCACCGCGCCGCGACGATCTCGACAATATTTTTTCTATATTTCCTGATACCTACCATCCATCCAGACTGTCCACACCTGGAGATGGTGGAGGACAGCTACGCGTGAGGCAGACGCCGCGATGCAGGCGCGTGTGGTTGAAATTGTCCACCCAGTTAGCTGAGAACCTCTGGAACAAACTTACATTTAAGTTAAAGTACCATTTGAGCCCGTTATAGCGCAACAGCAATGTCTCATTTTTTTCATTTCGTCGCTCTGGTAACAAGACAAAGTGCGGCGTTCAGTTCCGTCACTCAATGTCTCTTTCCACCGAATTCTGAAAGCATTGAGTGTTAAGTGGCTGAACTTAACGCCGCGCTTTACAACACCAGAGTGAAGAAATGAAAATATACATTTAAATAATTTTCTCGAGTTGGTAGATCGCCACGATTGGCCTCTCATTTAGTTATCATTTTTATAATTAAAATAAAAATTTACAACTAAAAGAAGGAGATTTCGACCATACAACGGCCATTACTCATCGGTCGCATAATCAGCGTACCGTCCGCCGCGACCCGGACACCGCCCAATCGGAGCGGAACCCGATACAATACGCTCGCTCTTCGATAAACATTATTATGAAACATTGTTCAATTTACGATATTTCTTTTTTATTTAAATTATATTATAGGTATTTGTTTGTAGTTTTTTTTACGCGTTTTCTCTATTCTCCGTAAACTGCCGCGCTTTGTCTTATGAGAGAGAAGAATGGAGAGAAATATATAATTCTTTTAAATGAAGATTGAACTGATAACCATCGCGTTAGTGCTAGTTACTGTGGCAAGGCGCCACAAAGACATAAAAACGTTGAAATGAAAGTATAAATTGATTTTTGCGCTGGGTGATTTTTTAACGAGAAATTTATCAGTCACGACGCACGGGCACCTGCGGGCGCGGGTGTGTGACAGGTTGTGGAGTTCGATTCTCACTCAAAGAAATAAAATAGTAAATATTTTCAACACGCAATTAGAAACTTCAAGAATTCGGCGGACAGAACTTCTGTCTGTTCTGTCTTAGCACTATGTTCCCTCTGCTTACCCTGCTATATGCGACTTAAGGCATGGACTGAAAGAAGACTGAAAGAAATGGAGAGATTTTTTTAAAATATTTTTTAAAATGGGTACTATTATTATTTTAGAGCTGACTTTTGTAAAATCCCATGCCTGTAACAACAATTATTGACGAAATTTTGAATAGTTGTTTTCAAATTGTATAAATATGCGAGTGAAATAACCCCTATGGGCTAATGTTCAGTGGCGCGTTACATACTCGTAACAAGAATAACTAGATATTGTGAACAAATATGTACTCGTATGTATTAAACGTCTGTCCGTCTTTCCGTTTGGCCTTGCTCAACCCTGAAAACCTTTAAAGCTAATACTGCTATAGAAAATTAGGTTGTACGGAACAAAATAAATCAAAAATTTATATTTATAATATAAATTAAATCAGCTTTGTTAAATATTTCACTTCCTCGAGTGGGGATCGAACCCACAACCGTCGCGTTACAATCACACCCCTATGTTGTTCTTATATATTCTTTTCATATAACATATGCATATTCTGTAGCGGCTGACTATAAACGCGACGGTTGCGGGTTCGATTACCACTGGGAGAAATGAGTTATATTCGTTTCTTCGCTGTTTTAACAAGCCTAAGCACGGCGTTGAGTTCCGCCACACGCTACTCAACGTGTAATATCTCGAAAGTGACAAGTGTTAACACTAACTAGGTTCCTTTAGAAGCCACTGAAGTTGCGAAATATTATGTATATCATATATTATATAAAAATGCACCTACCTGCATAACACTGAACAAGGTGTTCTCCCCAGTGGTAGCGAGTTCAAAGCTGCCGAGGCAGTACACGCCCCGCGCGCCCCTGCAGCTCGGGTAGTCGTCCAGCTCGAACAGCCGCGGCATCGCGTAGTATTGCTCATCTTAAATAAAAAAAAATATTTAATAATATTCCTATCTTTTAATTATAAGTATTGTAATTTTTTTGTAAATTTAATTAAAAATAGTAATGTGTAGCTCTATCCCGCATATAACAAGTTAGCAACCTAATGTTAAGACATCGACATGTTGGGTATTGATTGTCGGAATTCAACGCCGTGATTTGTCATTTTACTTGAACGAGAAAATAAAAAATAATTCGTTCCGCCGAATGATAATCGAACTACCGTGGTATCGTACTATAGTAACCTTGTACAATCGGACACTATGCGACCACAACGGCCCTATATTAAATAAATATCAAAATAGCCATAATAATTTAAATTATTAATTATTATTTTAATTTATTTAATTTTCTTATTGGTGTATAACAAGAAATGAAATGAAAAATCCCTGCAATAGAAAGTAAAATCTCAACAATAAATTTGTAAAATTAAAGTAGTTTGGCTCTGGCTCGCACTCAATACACAATGCCTCAGGGATTCGGTGAAAATGGGGAACGGAGTGTACACTGCCCCTTTGGTTCCCTCTACCTACCCTGTTGTATGTGGGATACAGCATGAAGATTATAAATAACTAGCGGCCTGCTCGCGGTTTCACCCGCGAACTATGTTATTAATAGTTTCTGTCTCCATGACTACGTCCTAGTGACGTCTATGCAAAATTTGAGACTCCTAGCATTTGTAGTAACGAACTTTCATACAACCCCAAAAACAACCCCTTAGAAGTTGAATATTACAAATTCCCGTCTTAGCGAGCACCTACGCTACGCTATTTCGTGATGAGTGAGTGACCTTTCGATTTTATATATATAGATAAATAAACGTTCTACAAATTGTGTTTTTCACCTCCATCTCTTTCTTATTCAAATCTCCAACTATGTTGGTTGTTCTTATAAAACTAAATTGTTTATTGTCGTCCTAGAGCAGCAGCACAGCGTTTACCTGTAAAAACGGTTCTACTGTTCTGGGATTCCCGCTCGAGGAAATGAATTGTTTACATTTTTAGTTCTGCCACTTGAAATAGAGTATGCCTCCAACATTTGACGGAAAGTGAGGAACGGAAGTGTCTTAAGGCGAACTCTACTGTGTGCGAGAAGCTGTAATAATAAAAACAAAAATACATACCACTTAAATCGTAAATAATATCTTCATCAGGAATATCAGAGAAAAGAGTTTCATCGAAAGCCTTCCTGACATTCCCTTTTCCACGATGTTCACTACCAGCCAGATAATATGCTCGTAAGTCATCGCTATGACCAAAGACATTCTCGATCTGCTTTTGAAGATTTTGATCAGAGATGTATTTTCCTTGATTGTTTGTCCAGCTATGCTCACCAGTTTGTTTAATATTTGTCATATTATTATTATTTTCATAGTTATTAGACACAGACTGAAGCACGTTCTGGCCATCATCAATAAATATAACGTCCAAATCATTTCTGTCCTTACTAAGATTACTTCTTATTTTTCCCCCATTAATTGGTACCCTTAGATCTTCATGATCACCATATCTAGTTACATTACATATTCTGTCATCTTCATCGCTGATAGTGCAATTGTGTTCCTTTGTATTAAGGTCGAGAGTAAATGCGCGTGCGCATATCAGCGCGAGGGTGAGCGTCCGTGCCGGCGTCATCGCGACCACTGAAGCAACTGCAATACCACAGCTACTGCGACAGTACTTGCATAATCTGCAGTTACCACTCTATATTGGGACTTTGATTTTGGACCTTTGGTATTGCTTTGTGTAGATTATGCTGCAATCGCTGCAATTGTCGTCTGTTCGGGTAGATACTATATTTACTTTGAATTTAAGCAAACCGTTATTAATATAAAAAATATTTAGGCTAAATACATTTAATAGTCTGGTTTGGAAATCTGTCGTGGCAGAGGAGCACCGTAAACGCGAGTGATAGTTCGATTCCCACTCGATGAAATTAAATATTAATTTCCTCGCTCTGGTATATATAATAGCAAAGCGCTGCGTTGAATTCCGCCACTCATCACGCAATGCCTCCAGAATTCGGCGGAAAGTGGAGAACGGAAGTGATTTAACATTAGGTTCCTGGGAATCTAGGAATCTGGGAATCTGCCTGCTATGTGCGAGATATAGCGTGAAATAATAAAAAATATAGGCGTATAGCTATATGATAAAACGTATAGAATCTTATATGTTTAAGTTATTATTATTTTCCAGTCTTATATTTCATATCTATTTTTTAAAGGCCAATTTATTTCTCAAAAAAAGACCTGAGAAGACAAGTAAATCTATATATATAAAATCGAAAGGTTACTCACTCATAACGAAATCTCAGAAACTACATGTGCTAGGAATCTTAAATTTTGCATAAGAGTTACTTATAGGACGTAGGTGCTCGCTAAGACGGGAACTTGCAATATTCGACTTTTAAGGGGTTGTTTTTAGGGTTGGAAGTTTGTATGAAACTTCGTTACTACAAATGCTGGGAGTCTTAAAGTTTGCATAGACATCACTTATAGGACGTAGGTACTCATGGAGACAGAAATTAATAATAACGTAGTTCACGCAGGCGAAGCCGCGGGCGGGCCGCTAGTATTTATATAAGAGGAGGACATTTTTCATGAACAGGTATTTCTAAGTGAAATAAAAACAAACATTACGTAACACCCGTACTCGTATGTAAGTGGGGGGGTACTCTCGCAGGGCTCCGCGGGCCTCATTAGTGCATTTCATTTCCCTTTCTGCACACTGTGCGGCCGGGAAGTGGGCGACTACAGATTTTTTATATGGCAAATTATATATTTTTTACTAACCTTCACGATAAATATAGCCGGTAAGACCGAGAGAGTATTGTGTTAAGACACACTGTTTCTAAGTTTCCGCACATTTTTCAAATTTTGTATCGTTATCGGAGTGAAAAAAATAAAAGTAATTCTTTTCCCTTAGTAGAAATCGAACCTAGAACTGTCCCGCTTACAGCTAAATATTGTGTCGCTGCGCTATAGCGGCCACAAGTTATACTAATCTCCAAAAATATAATTTACTTGTAAGCATTTAACTTGTAAGCAGATTTGTATACGCAGTTACGATAATTAATAGATCTGTATGTTATTATAAAAATCATAAAGGTAAAAAATAACTAAAACATAATAAAAAATACAACTGAGGTTATAATAAGTATTATTAGTTATGTTTTATTCTTATGTTTTATTCTTATGTTTTATTCTTATGTTTTATTCTTCTCGTAGTTATGTCTCTTACATAAACATATACAGGGTGTCCCAGGAGTCAACGATAAAACGAAAACAGGTGAT
>JAEBDU010012655.1:6649-34766 GCA_016802625.1 Heliconius numata | reverse complement strand
GTTAAAAAAATATTTATTTTATTATCTGTCTTTTTTTTATAGTATTATTTTCTTAAGAGTCATCCCATGTGGCCAAAGACTGAAATTGTGACTTTAAGTTACTTAAATCGTTGTGATGCGTAAACTTTAATAAAAAGCGATTTTATTTATATTGATTTTGCTTCATTTGAGGCTATTCATGTAAACTAAAACATTAAATTGTCTTCTTCATTTAAAAATCAGACGGAATATGACCAATAAATACACTGGTCTGACAGACCCGACGTCCATATGTGTGTTACAAAAAAATCACGTCCATAGTTAAAGGTTAAAACAGAATTTTATCCAACTAAATTAAAATACTATAGACAAATAACAGGTTTTCCATAAAATATTTCCAATTGCACATATTTTTGACAGAATCTCAATGTGCAAAACGATTCGAACGATCGTTTTGCTCCCTATCTAATAATTTATTCACGTCGCTTCCCGACGTCGCTCTCGTCAAATATTTAGAACTATTCCAGCTTTTTTACGTTTTACCTTTCAATTCCCTCGTATAAACCCGATATTGACTTTATTGGGGCGGTTTAGGTCTCAATGTTGGGAGAAAATCATGGAAAGTTGCGAAGCTGGGTCGTTTTATTTGTTAAGTGTAACAAGGTACTTATTTTCGTGGAAATTATCAACAATTTTTATTTTTTTTTATTAAAAATTAAATTCAAACAAAGAAAATAGAATAAAATATCTTTAACCCTAATTTGTGGGTTTGTAGTCAGTAGTCAAACCAACTATTTCACATTTTTTTGTGCAACTTCACGCTTTTTTTCGCAAGCCGAGTAAACAGAGTGAGCCTTATCTTAACACTAGTGGTAAGAGTTGAGACACAACATTGCGCGTGAGTAACGTAACTAATCGCCGCATATTATCTATCAAGGCAGATAATAGAAAACAATTATTACCCATTGAAAATCAAATACACAAATATACACACAGACCTCAAAAAAGGTCTCAAAAGGGTATTACTCGTATACATACAAGGTAATGCAGGTGGAGTAAAGTTTGAGTGATCTTCTAAAGGATTGAGCATCCAGCCACCCATACATCATTGGTGTAACCAGATTTCAAAGTTTCCATTCAGCCCGGACGAACTTTACGTGAGTAAAGACGAAGAGTACGCTGCATCGGGGATCACATTTGCCTTAACTTTGAAAGCCATTTTAGAGAAGCTATGTATATTGTATTATTTTAACCTGATAAATTTAGTTAATAGCAGATTTCATTCATAATACGTAGATTTAAAATAAAAAAATAAATTAAAATCAGCTTTACGCTGGGTCCCGCTTAGAGCAGGGTAGGGTAGGAATCTAGTGTTAAGACACTCTGCTCCCTACTTTCCCCCGAATTCTGGAGGAGAGTAGCGGATCTCAACGCTTTGCTTTGCCTTGACACCAGAGCGAAGAAATGAAAATATAAATTTAAATTAGAATTAGAGAAGAATAAATATTTCTTCGAATGGGGATCGAACCCACAACCAGTCGATTTTACAGTCACACTTTGTGCCCCTATAACTATACGAAAAAAAATTATACGTTTTCATAAATACTTGATATTGCGATGTATTTGTTTTGTTCCTATGCTATGAATTTCGTATGCTACTATTAGGCTGAAAAACTATTAATCGTGAATTAAGTTTCACTACTAAGCGTTTATAATTCAAAATTCGATGAAAAATAGAGAACAGTGTCTTGGTTACAACAAAAAAAAATCGTATATAAAAGTGTTATGAACAAAATTATATTTTTAAATTATAAAATTTTAAATGTAAACATTTAAATCTACTACAGTTCATAATGAATTCAGCCTCTCAACACAAAGAAAACGGAAGAACGGAATAACATAATGAATAATATAGGTAGCTATATTGTCCTCAGAGTTCGTACAGCAGAGTGGCGCAGTGGAAGCGTGCTGGGCCCATAACCCAGAGGTCCGTGGATCGAAACCACGCTCTGCTATATGATTTTTAATATTCATTATTTTAACTTCTTGAAAACATAATTATATTAGTTAAAAATTATATTATATAAACAAGAAACTGCTGAGTTTGTTTTTGATACTTCATAGTAGAGTCATTCGAGCCGGTGGTAGCGACTAATGTTCATTCGATAATGAAATAAATTCAAAAATTTTAAATAACTAATGTTTTAAATTTATGAACTTTACTGTGCCTTATATACAGGGTGGAATTGTCAGCGCCACTTTAAATGAAACCACAGTTTTAACAACTCTATAAAAGCCTAATATAATTCGGAAAAAAAATAATTCTCAAAAATGAAAAAGTTTTTTTTTCAAACAAAATAAATAATAAAATTATCGTTTTAAAATAAAACGCCATTTGTAAAGTATAACATAGGCACGCACACACTTACCTGTCAAAGCGGCAACATCGCATACGTATGTGTGCGTGACACGAAATACAGGTATGGATAAAAATCGTGAAATGAAAAAAAAATCCTACGTCCAAACCGTTGAGGTGCCTTGATTATTTTTTCTAATTCTGGGTTTGAAATATTTTACCCTATATGCAGTTTCAGTTAAAGAAGCGCTGCCACTTCCACCCTGTATATAAAATTGAAAGGTCACTCACTCATTACGAAATCTCAGAAACTACATGTGCTAGGTATCTGAAATTTTGCATAGGAGTTATTTATAGGACGTAGGTGCTCGCTAAGAATTTGCAATATTCGACTTCTAAGGAGTTGTTTTTGAGGTTGAAAGTTTGTATGAAACTTTGTTACTACAAATGCTAAGAGTCCCAAATTTTGCATGGACGTCACTTATAGGACTTAGGTACTAATGGAGATAGAAATTAATTATAAAGTAGTTCACGCAGGCGAAGCCGCGGGCGGGCCGCTAGTATACGTATATAGAAGAAACAATTATAAATAAAGCAACAAACTTATTTATTTGTAAATGTAACAAAACAGTTTGAACAAGCAGTTAATTAATGTCTCCGTAAGCTCAGCAATTAAGCTTCCAGTGCTTGCGATTTCGCTGATTTGCATAAACAACCGCTCTATGAATACGATTTACAACTGTACTAATGTATATACTCATACTATGTTTAACTTAACTTTAAAAATATAGCTTCACGCTGTATCCCGCTTTAGCACGGCAGGTGAAGCCTTGCCTAGGGAAGTCTCTAAGCTATGTGTTCTCTACCACATTTAGCACGGAGAGGAACCGTTTGATCTAGTAAACACGGCGTCGTGGGCGGCGGTGATCACTCAGGAGATCCCTGCCCTCGTTTGCCTTATATTTTTCATAAAAAAGGGAACCTGTGCCAAGACATTTCGTTACCAAATCACTACCTAATTTTGAGACATTGCGTTGATTGACGAAACTCAAAGCCGCGCTTAGTCTTGTTTACTATGAGATGAAATGAAAGTAATTAATTCCCCGAGTGTGAATCGAACCCACAACTATCGCTTACAATCAGACGATGTGCCGCTACGTTATCATACAAAATATCATTAGGGTCAAATAAAAAATATGTTTACTGTCGAATAGAGATCGAACTGTATTAGGGAGAAATGAAATCTATTATCATTAGAATAATATTCAAAATTCTTTACATAAGAAATATTAAATCTATCATGAAATAAGAAGTTGGTTGATTAGAAAAGTTTGCCTTTGAAATAATACTTCTTTCTTTGGTATTAAACTAATTTAGAGCCTAAATGGACAAAGAAAAAAATACTTTTTTTTTTGTTTATTTAATATAATATTAATATTAGTCTTTACTCGTAATTTAGTTTGCGTGGTAAATAGAATAAGAAATCTGTTTTTCTTTTCGTTACCGTAGAGACTTAGAGAAATCCTCTATTAATGCTTCCATACACTCTCTAGCCTACTTACATGCCAAATTTGAACTGCAGACTATTCACGAACTTTCCTAGCGTCTCCTACAATATTTAAAATAATGCAAATACTTCATTGTTATACTAAATAAGCAATCTTGAAATAAATCTATCTGAACTAAGAAACGAAATATTTCTCGATTTTCCCTCACTTATTAAATGCAGCAATATCATTAAAGTGTTACCGACAAATCTTTTTATAAGCAAAAACCTTGAAAACTCGTCAGGTGGTAAAAAGCCAGGAGTCATATATCACTGTCCTCGCCGTCATGATCGTTGTAACATTTGTAACTTAAAGAGGATTTCTAAAGAAAATACACTGAAACTTTTCGATTGGCATTGAAAAGCTTAAGCCTCGAGGCGCGAGGAATAAGTTCACTTCAGAGGAAGTCTATTGATATCGACAAATACGTACTTGATGGCTGTTTAGAATTAACATGAAATGTGAGATTTACCATACGTTTTGCAGCTCAAAATTAGATATTTTCCACTTTGAAAACCAGTGTATTGACAGACGGAGAGAACTTAGTGTTAATACATTAATGTGTACTCAACGTTAGCTTTTGTCTTACCAAAGCAGGAAAATAATGATAGATCACTCCTCCGAGTAGGATCGAACCCACGAGCATTGCATCTTCATTCACACTGTGTCACAGTGGTCTTTAGTAACAAAATTTCAGCTCACGTACATATATTCAGGTTTTCTAAAAAATTAAATAATAAGATTTAATTAAATTACTTTTCCTAGTTATATACTCTACCTAGAAAATTGAATAAAACAAATAAAAAACTGAAACAGAAAGTCCTATCACAATTTAGAAAGAAAATATCGCATGACGTAACCTACATTATATTTGCTCGCAGATAAAAAAAATACTTTACTCGTATTGTTAGAGGTCGTTTGATTCCATTTTGGCGTGAAATTGACTGTCTCAGACCCTTCTCACGGTCTCGTAAATGTCGAAGGAAGTACATTAGTAATATAACTCTTATTACATGTGGGATCTATGGTAAAATTACCTTTAGTTTTACTATTAGTTAATGATTTTACTCGGCCAGAAGATAATGGCTGAATATTTGCCACTTTTTTAGCGAAATAGGCAGGTACCTCTTTCCTAGGGTGTTAAGACACTTCATTCCCCAGTTTCCGCTCAATTTTCGAAACTCAACGCCGTGCTTTTTCTTGTATAGAAATCATTTTATCAAGTGGAAATCGAACCCACACCCCCACCGTCGCGTGTACATTCAGGCACTTCGTCGTCGTTACGGTCTAAAGCACAATAGATATATTTCAAAACAACCAAAAATATGAGATCACCACATTTTAAAGTAATTTCTTTAATATAATCCACAGAAAAAAAGGGCAAAATACTAAAAACAAAAACAATATTTCAAACGAAAGTCCTCCGAGATATAAATGGGTAAATGAATTCATCCCGTTATGAATGCCTTAGCGTCGCCGTTTTATTAATTGATATAAATCGTTCGTCTGCGGGCGAATGCGGCGCTTAATTTGAGTTTTCATTTTAACTAAGAATAATAGGAATAAAAGTTCCTTTATACTCGTGTATAAATATCAAGGATAACGGGAAATCATTAGAAAATGCCTAAATTTAAATAATTTTTGTTTAGTTTTGAAATATTAATAAATATAGTAATTTTCTTGTATGTAGATAAATTATTTGACGAGTTATGAAAGACTCAAAAGTAGCTTGAAATGGTTTTCAACTTACCTGGACTCTGGTGCGTGCCTCGATTCGTAAGCTTCCTATGTTATTACTTGTCCGAATAACTTATAAAGCTTTGAAAGCACGAGGCGAATAACTAATTGAGAGGACGTTAAGCTCGCTGAGCTTGCAGTAACCGCTAACAAGTAACAAGCATTAGCTCCTTTCAAGCCAAACCAACCAAAATTCATGAGGGAAAAGCATGTAAGGAGGGTATATACATATATATTATTATATAGCAAAGCGAAGTAGTCAGAGGGAACCTGGTAGTTCCTACTACTCTACTTCCATTACCCACTTTCCGCGTAATTTTTGAGGCATTGGCTTTTTAAGGCAATAGTGGCAATAGAACTTTCTCTATATTTTCGTTATCTTATTTTTTTTGTAAGAGATTGTTTTTATGTAGATAACTACATAATTCGTATTTTTACGTTTTCAATATTAAAGGGAGCTATTTGAAATCTTTATTTATTTGAGTTTTTATTTAACCGCTAGTTTGGATTTGAACATTTCTTCCTTCTTTTAACTTACTCCCGATCTTCTAACTCTGTTTTTGCAGGGTATTGAAATAAAACTCTCTATCGTACCCCGGGGACACGTTCCATTGATTGAAATAACGTTAAAAAAAAACTGAAAGTATTGCAAAAACATATAAATATAGATAATTTAATGTTTCAAATATGCAACAGAAAATTGTAACTAAATGTAAAAAAAATCCATTTTATATTTATTTTCTTATCTTTTGTGTATATGCACGTGTTAGGCTTATAGAATTAATGATAATTAAATAATAAATAATCATAATTATACAGGGTGGAAGAGGCAGCGCTCCTATTACTGAAACTGTATATAGGGTAAAATATTTCAAACCCAAAATTAAAAAAATTAATTAAGGTACTTCAACGGTTGGGACGTAGGATTTTTTTTCCATTTCACGATTTTTATCCATACCTGTATTTCGAGTCACGCACACATACGTATGCGACGTTGCCGCTTTGACAGGTAAGTGTGTGCGTGCCTATGTTATACTTTACAAATGGCGTTTTATTTTAAAACGATAATTTTATTATTTATTTTGTTTGAAAAAAAAACTTTTTCATTTTTGAGAATTATTTTTTTTCCGAATTATATTAGGCTTTTATAGAGTAGTTAAAACTGTGGTTTCATTTAAAGTGGCGCTGACAATTCCACCCTGTATAGTAATCCATTACTTATCACCAAATCATAGACGGATACTTTAAACGCCAAATCAATGACAAGTGTCAAATGTCAATTAAAAACATTATTTATGATAACAATCATATATGTATTATTTATTATTTAATTATCATTAATTCTATAAGCCTAACACACGCAAATTAGATGAAAAAAGCCGGAAAAAGTTTTCTGTTGAAGAAGACAAACGCGCTCAGTATATATGTTGGTCACTGAAGGAATAAGGACTATTGCACCATTGGCTATTAGCGAAAATAAAACACAGCTAGTTCCCATAGTTACTTTTTTTGTGGGGTCCCCCCCACACGGGGGGGTCCTTACGCCAAACGAACCACTTTTCCCTACTTAATTACAATGTTTAAAATCATAACAAATGCGACTTAAAATATATTTTATATGTATATAAATATTTTGATAAAAATAAACAAAACTTTCTCGCTTAATTTTTTATAGCAGAGCGTGGTTTCGATCCACGGACCTCTGGGTTATGGGCCCAGCACGCTTCCACTGCGCCACTCTGCTGTACGGTAGATGTGTAAAATTTATCTACCTATATACCCCGCTTTCCATACTTCGCGAAACTTAACGCCGCAGTTTATCATGGCTGCCTCTAAAAATTATATAACTCTGTGTTACTATTTTTATACCTGAGTTCTTTGACAGTACATTACAAAAAATATTGATTGATTGATAATATTGATCGACTCTTTTAACAATAAACACAGGTACCTAATATCCTACATTTTGTTCGGAAAATAGAGGAAGAGAGTAGAGATAGAGTAGAGAGGAGAGAATCTAGTTATAAATCAATTTATTCCCTAATTTAGATGCTCGGTACAAGACAGAACAATGTTTTCTTTCTGTCACTATCGTTTTATTTATGCTCATGGTGGTGGAATGGAACTGCGTCTGACTATTAATTTATTCTCATTTACTCGCTTTAATAATAATTAAAGTGCGGCTTTGGACTTTGCCACTGAACACACAATTCTAGAAGAACGCGGAAAGTCCAGTGTTTTGACACTAAATAATCTCTCCTTACTCTTCTGTATGCGAGACAAAGCGTGAAGCTAAATAAATATAACAACCAAACATTTCTTAGCTCTATCACGACAAATCATATTTTGGTAATTACCATTTAATTTTATACGAGTATAATAACTCTCCAGGTAATTAACTGAGGTGCTATCAACGCCCGTGAAGCTTTCACTCTCTATCCCTCTCTTTCCCTCTCGCAGCACAATTTACATAATTTACACAACATTCACAAAAGGAAGCAGAATAAATCGTTTGATACAATCTTAGCGTCCTTTCTGTAAACACTTGTCGCGAGTTTCTTCGAATGTATTGTTGGGTTCGAAATTTGTTAGAGCTTGCTTGTGTGAGATGAAAATAAAGTATAGTGTATATTTATGAGATGTAACAGATTGTGGATTCGAATCCTCCTGCTGCCTCCAGAAGTTGGCGTAAAGTGTCTTAACATTAATTTCCCAGGTTCCTGGTCTCAGGTTCTCTTTCCGCCCTGCTATGTGTGCCAAAATATACTAAGAACGTAGTAAATGAAATGTAGAATCAGAGCGCGACAAACTGTGCTGGCTGCAACTGGTGAGCTGGTACAGAACGTCGCCACAAAAACAGTCACTGACTTAATTTTTGTTTTTTTTTCATTCATTTCACATAATTTTAAAATAGATATTGTACATAATTTTAATGAGTTTACAACTCAATAGCAAAGCTTCACTTTTGGCTAATTTCGATAATACCTATTAATTCAGATCGGTCAATTGAAATTAAATTGAATTTAAATATTCGCTGAGATCCATCCTTTATGAAGTTATTCGAAACGAAAGTCATTTTTCGATTAAAACCAGCAGTTTCTGAGCTTAATGTGTTCAAACAAACAAACAGTACAGCTTTATGAAATTAGTACAGATAAATTAAGAATATATTTATATTATAGATATACATGTATGAAAAAGCTCATTACCACATTAATTTTCCCAAGTGAGTTACATTTGTTTGCAACATTCGCTTGTATTTGAACATCTGTAGAGTACAGCGGTATAGTACACAACTAGTTTCAATACACGAGAAGCTTACAGTTAGAACGTCGCATCTAATTATATGTTAAGTAAGTTATTCATTTAATACGAATATATTCTAAAACGTATGGAAATGGAAATTGGTCTTGGAATGGAAATTTACTTTTTGGGGTTTCATTACAGATGGTTTCAAAATATTTTTAAATTTAAAAGATCGTCGTTGTGCATGGAATTTAAATACAAGTTGTAGGTGCAGTTCCCGTTCGAAGGTATAAGGATATAAATTCGTTCATTTTCCTCGTTTTCGTAACAGGAGAAAGCGTTGCGAAGACGTCCGCTTGCGAAACGTCCCTCGAAAACTAGGCAGAAAGTATGATACCAAGTGTAGTCATACTGCTCTTACATAAATAAATTTAAAAATATGTTAAAATGAAAAAAAAAAGACTTCTTTGTCAATCTCTTGTCTACATTTTTTCCTTACTTCAATTATTAGTCTAATTTCTAACAGATTAAATATAAGACAACATTCCAGCAACGTAACAACAAAGCAACAATAGCGCGGCCTTAAGTTCCGCTACTCAACACCCAATGCCTCCTGAAATCAGAATATAGTGGGGAGTGGAGTATCTTAATACTAGCTTTTCTCTGCCTATCCTGCTTCATGCGGAATACAGCGTGAAGCTTAAAAAAAGGACAGGAAATTATCCATTAAATAAAACTAGAATCATAGAATATCTAATAAATATCGTAATAGGAAATCCATGTATAGCTGTCGAGTGTCGGCCCTCGCTCACACACATAATTAGTTATTGATTGATTGCTTAGTGCCCAAATCATAGGAAATTACGTTAATTACCTACAACTGATTTTTGTAGCACATTGGTTAGCAAAAGGTCAAGGATTTAGTGTTTAAACACTCTTCGTGTTCTACTTTTTGCATATTTGTTACTATGTAATAAAATATAAGAGTCTCAATTTAACATACTTGTAATAATATTTTCATCGTGATCTTGACAGTCATAGTAACTTAAGTGACAATACAATAATATGGTATGATGATGCCAGCTGCATGATGCATGCTGATGTTGGTGCCAGGATCTTAGAGGAACTTTTCAGAGGTTACTACGAGTAATAAAACATTAAAGTTTAAGTTAATTTATAACTTAGTTTAGGTTTAGGTAGTAGGTTCCCTTAAATAGTTTAGGTTCCCTTTGCCTACCCTACTGTGTGCGGGATACAGCGTGAAGATAATTTGGATTTATAAAAGCTTTCACATACAGACTTACTCGTACACAACTAACTATATAGTAAGGAGAGACCTCTTCTGAGTTAATAATATTTCTAGTTGAATGACGACGGATATTGGTGCCTGTGTTCGAACCGACGGAACGTTTCTCTATATTTAGATTTTTACACCTGAGTGGGTAAGTTTACTTCGAGCTTTAGTTCAAGTTGTAGTCACTGACATTTTGAAATACTTAAGTAGATTAAATGTTTGTGAGCGTAACCCAATAAGTTTTTTATAAGATAACTTTTGATTTAATTTTTCAAAATAATAATTAGCATTAGAACGGCTAATTAGTTCACTCTGCATACCTTCATATATGCGGCATACGGCGTTAAACTCAACAAAATACTTTACAAATGGAACTAACACATAATTTCACATTCCACGGACAAAGTTTTCTCATTGTAATAAGCAAAACTAGGTTGGCGTGCTTAGTGAGGATAAATAAAAGGCTTCGGGTGCAACGCTATATAAGACTATAAATTTGGCTTATGGAAGTTTGTATTTAATATTTACGAATATTTTATACATTTATAGTTTTAGTTTAAAAGTTTATACTTAGTATAGAACACCGTTGTTATACAGCTGATAGTTAATTCTTTATTATAGTCATCATCATCATCATCATCAGCCTGTCCTCGTCCACTGAGCCGCTATGGTCCTTTTCTTATACACATCTATGAGATTTAAAAAAAAATGAATTTACATTTGAGTTTAAGCGAAAATTTAGCTATAATTTAAATAATTAAAACCAGGTAAAATAATGAGTTAAACAAAAATAACATTTTAATATTATTGTAAAATATAGCCGTATGTATATTTAACAATTTACTTATAAGTATACCTTTCTCAGATAATTAAAGCTATAATCACGTGTATAATGTTAGGTCGCATCTAATTACAAAATTCCGGAAATGGCTACGTTGGTTCAGTAACGCTATCTTATTACACGCTTATATGTAGATATGTAATCTAAACATACAAATAAAATTGAAATATCTGTCTGTCAATCCAAAATAACCGGGTGTTTTAAGTATATATAGTTATTTACATGATAAACATATTGAATCAATTTCCATTAGCCAGAGCCCTTTCTTCTAATACCTTAAGAACTAGCGGCTTTAAAATACGTAATTTAAGCCCCTTGTTAAAGCTATTATTTTTAGGATTTAACCATAAATAAACCGTATATAAAAAAATATATAATATATAAAGCTTTGACTTTAATAAATATTTAAGGTCATTAATTTAACTACCACCACATAAAAAGCTTTAACTAAATAAGACGGAAGCTTACAAAGTTTCATATTGCGGAAAGCTATAAAATTTGTAAAAATTAATATCAACGGATACAATTAAAAGTTATATAGCGGTAATAACGACGACAATGACGGCGGGAGGCTGTTACCATTACGAGGGTCTCGTTGGAGGACCTTTATAGCATCATCAGATCTATATAATTAGGTGATTCTGGAAGTTATAAACTCCACTTCTGTAGTATGAAATTAACTCTCCTTCTTAACTTCGTATGTCTATTTTCACCAAAAAGCTTATTTAGGTAGTTTTATTATAATAATATTTCGTTTGTTTGTTTTAAAAGTGTTTTGAAAAAAATCTTGCCCATCGAGGTATCCGTATATATTTCAGGATTGTAGGTCAATGGAAAGTACTCGTACAATTTATAAAAGTTGTTAAACTTAAGTATGCAAATTTTTATAAGTTGTACGTTTAAGTGCATATACTACTGCACTACGTTGGTAGTGTCAAAATACTCCATTCCCTACTTTTGGCCCAATTTTCGAGAACGCCGCGTTTTGTCTCATTATCAAAAACGAAATGAAAACAATAAATTCCCGTGACTGAGATTTGAACCCAAAACCGTCGCATTCGCACAAGCACAAGGCTTATATTAAGAATAGAATAAAGATTTAATAAGAAAATCACTTTCAACATAAATCAAGAAACTCTGAAAATGTCTGTCAGCTTTTTGTTACTACAAAGTTTTAGTTCGTAGTTCAAGTCGTTTATTACTCGCGTCGTACTATCAGCTGTTTACGGAAATTAAAAACTCATTTTTATTCCGCTGTAGTTAACTATGTTGTTGAAGAAAGCCTTTTCTTCGAGATTTTATAATTTAACTTCTTTTTAGTCCTTTTCTTATAAAAATAATATTAAAGTTTAAATTTATTATAGTGTAATTAGTTTAAGTTTAAGCGATGGTTACAGTTTAGATTTTCATTGAGGGGAAATTAGTATTCCATACTGTAATTTAAACTATAGGCAAAATTATTTATCTATACTGTAAATACGATGAAACTGTCGGTTTGATTCGTTGAAGGTAAAGTGAGCCTAGTGTTAATACACTCTGCTACTCACTTTCCTCCTAATTTAGGCAGAGGCAGAGGCATTGCATCTTGAGTAGCGGACGAAATGAAAGTTTTAAATATTTTATTTCCTCGAATAGAAATGGAACCCACAACCTGTCGCTTTTACGGACAGCCACACGCTTGTGCCACGACCAGCCTCGAAAATATTAATATTTTCTTATTAAATTTAACTCATATTTTTATTATAGACTTTTTGATATAAGCAAGCTTTTAATTAAGCTAGACTAGTCTGGATCTAACTCAGCATAATGATTTTATATGATTTCTTTTTTTTAAACACACAACCTTACTCAGAGACGCCAATTATTGTTTAATTAACATTAAAAGCACACACTGAAAAATATATACCTACATTACTTTGCATTTAAATTAAATAAATATACGACAGACTATTCTATTTAAATATTTATATGTCGCAATTTTTTTGTAATAAATAAAAAAAATGAAACTTCTGAAAATTGTAAAAATAAATGAAACTGCTTTCAACAACTTTTATACAACATAATATTACTATTTATATTCGTAAAATGCTTAAAACGCCGAATTTAAAGTACAAATAAACGTTTAAGCCTGAACAACGCGAAATATATGTAATTTTTATCTCACATATAATATGCAACAAAACCTTTTATATTATATCTTTTTATACATTTATATTATATGCAAGTATATATTTATTTCCTTCCTTTATGTTGCAAAGCAAAGTAGGCGGAGAGAGCCCGAGAGAGAAAGTTAACACTGTTCTCTTCTTTCCGCCCGGCGAAACTCAACGCCACGCTATGTGCCATGATAGACTCAATGACTGTTTAATATTTGTAAAACTTTTAACATTAGCTTTATGCTATATCCTGCGTATAGCATGGCAGATTTTTAAGTATAATTATTAGTATTTACCGCCTAAATATATTTTTGATAAGTTGAGATTAGTTAAGATTTTAAAATGTAATATAAGAATTTTACCCAGAAATCTAATTTTAACAATTTAAAGAGGTGAAAATCAACGGATTCTCTTGTGTTTCTGAGACAGGTCGTAAATTTAAACTTTTAATTAGTTAAGCTTCTGTTTTGTATAAAACAAATAAATTGTAGATGTTGTAATAAAACATTAAGTTTAAGCAGGCGAAGCCGCGTCCGGAACGGTAGTAAATTAAAATTGCAAATACGTCATTGTTGTTCCAAGCGAACGTTACAATTATGCATGTGTCATTTTCAATAATTTCCATTGAAAGAATATATTTTCCATATTGGAGAATTGGAGAATCAAATTATAGTACAAGTTCCAGTTCCAAGTGACTTTGAACTCGAGAGCTATTGGCTCGTATTCATTCCTAACAATATAATGTACTTGACCTATTCGTACAATATTTCATTGTGATTGAAGAATACAATACAATACTGAGGTAACTTCAGTTTAGTTCATATACGAGTACGTTTGCTTTTTAAATTATTATAGGAAATTTGCCACACTTGGAAATTTAGTCTGGGTCTATATAGTCAGTTCAATCTAGATCTTTGGTATTTCATAGAATATAGGAGCAGGGTCTATTCGACCTATTTTATGACCATCGCGGCGTAGTGGCAACATTTGACTGCAAACATGAAATTGTAGCTTCAATCCCTAATCAGGTGGGTGATTATTTTTTATTTCCTCGCAGAGAACGGATCTATCGGAGAACAGAGTGCCTTAAGTGCTTCTCACATATCTCTACAAAGCGCGATGTAAATCTAGTTCTACTCTAATAGATGAAAGTTTTATGTTAGTAACAATTTCTAATTTTTAAAACTTAGATAGCTATACAAGCGGCGCGGCGTTGAGTTCCGCCGATTTATATTTATAGCAATTGTAACTTGGCTATACTTTTTGCTCACGATATCTTATTTTCTTAGAGAAAAAGGAAATTATTTATATTTACATTTCACAAGTTGACGCATAATCACATCGCCAAAAAGTGAAGGTGATTTGCATCGAAATTGAAAATTTCCGAATTTGCATAAACTGACGGTGACCGAGTCGCGCCTTGCGTCGGCGGTTTTCTTCTACGAAAAAAATAAGTTCAATGATAAAAAAATTACATTAATAACGTCCATTAAAATACAAGTTCATTAAACAACGTTTCATGAAACAATAAATTGAAATAATCAAATTAATACTTTATTATAATATTTTCGATGAAAAGCTCAAAAGAGCAATTTTTCCCCCATTGTGAAAGTTTTTAACGGCGGCTGCTCGAGACCGCGACAAATCTTCATTAACTCGAAATATGAGACAAGGTCTTGATTAAAGTTAATTGCATTTGAAGTACGTAAAGCGTTTTTTTCGTATTACGCTGTTTCTTTGCAATAGCAGATACAATTTTATGCTACCTAGGCACTCGAGACGTTGATCAGCGGAACTCAACGCCGTGCTTCTTATCTGACGAGAAATACAAATAAAACATTCTACTGAGTAGATGTTAACCCCTCAACCATCCTGACCATATACCAGACACTATGCAACAATGCCATAGGGCCTTAAAGTTATTCCTCTAACAGTTAAATATTTTTTCTGTATATTGTTTGTGTTGCCATTATAATTTAAAAAAAAATATTTTTTTCGAATTATTATAAGTCAATTTATAAATTTACTTTAAAAAATATATTGTATGAAAACAGCCCGTAAGTCAAGGATAATTATTAATTATTGGTTAATTATATTAAGGGCATTAAGCTCTTCGTGAGCATGAACGACCTCAGGTTCTGCCGAGAGTGTACTATCTCTTGAGTCTCAATATAGCCATATTCATTTCAGCCAGGATCGGGTACTATGGACGCTATTTTCGCCCTTAAAACTTTGATGGAGACATATAGGGAAAAAGGAGAGTTCTGCATGTAGCCTTTTTAGATCTAGAGAAGGCCTTTGACTGTGTGCCTCGTCAGTGTATCTGGTAGGCATTGTGATCGAAAGGGATGCCTGAGGCCTATATTGAGACTATCAGAAACATGTACCACGATTCTGCTTCCGTGGTTAGAACTGCTGTTGGTGACACTAAACCCTTCCAGATTCATCATCATCATCATCAGCCTGTCTTCGTCCACTGCTGGACATAGGCCTCTCCAATGGTACGCCACTGAGCTCGATCTTCAGCTCCAGCTTCCAGATTACAAGTGCAAAATTATTTCACATAAACTTTTATATCATATTTTCGTGGAGCATAAGGCACTCGCATCACCTGACACTATAACTCGGTAGTAAACTTTAAACAGCGTAATAGAGCATCTATTATATATTTTATGAAGTCATAAAGTGCACCAGATGTATGATGGCAATGTTTTAGTTTTACCGCGAGTATATGAAAGATAGTAAAAATAGATTTTTAAATTTTTAAATTATTTCTCTTATTGCTTACTTCTTCACGCTACAACCGTACATAGCAGGGTAGATAGAGGGAAGCTAGTAGTAAGACAATCCGTTTTTTCATGTTTACGCCAATTTCGAGATATTGCATATTGAATGGCGGAACTCAACGCCAACCCGCAGTTTGTCTTATTACGAGAGAGAAAAATAAAAATAAGCCATTCCACCGAGTTCAACTCACAACTGTCGCCATTTACACTCAGATGCTAAGCCGCTGCCACATTACGGTTTAAAATATAATGTAATTTTTCAATTTTTTTAAGAGTTGCCTAAATTATGTTATTATCACATAATAGCGCTGTTATTATTTTGCCACACGCCCAAAGTAGTTTTAAGTTCAACTTACAACCCCACTTAAAGTTTTATTTCAACACTTACAACTGGCGGAAAGTGCTTTTAAGTTTTAAGCTGCAGTTAAGTTACAAGCAATAAAGGTGGATAAATGTCTTACGAAGCAGATGTGATAAAGAAGATAGTGGAAAAGATCTAAGGAATTTTCTACTAAGACTTTATAAAAATAAAGGCTGTAGTGGTGCAACGGCCCAGCGCCTGATTGTTAACATGACGGTTGTGGGTTAAATTCCTACATGTGGAAATAAATTATTTTTGGTTTACGTTATTTAGATGTATGGCCTTGGACTGAAAAATGAAACGCTTCAACAGGAAAAACCGCGTCATATATTTGTCGGCGTAGCATATAAATCAGAGGAAACTCAGAGTTAAGACACTCCGTTCCCGAATTTCCACTAAATTTCCAAGAAATTGTGTGTTGAATGGTGGAACTCTACGCCGCAGTTACCAGAGCTACAAAATGATTGTCATCAATCGCTTTCAATGAAAATTTACAGTAACTAATATTTAGCTTTACAATTTAATATGTCAAGTCCATTAAATAGGTAGAAAACAGTCTAAACTAGTCGTTCTTGAGTCGTTTCTGTTATATATAAGCATAAATCAATTTATTTTCTTATTTATTAATCTAAACATAATTCAATGACAATTCTAAAGTCATAAAACTTATTATAATCGTTAAACAAAAATGTCATTAATTTGTCTGTACGTTCAGCTATTGAAGTTCTTTACGACGCAACGGAACGCTCCAGTACTTAAGGTTTAATAGACATCAAAACGACTATTCGCTAATGCTGTCTCGACTTTTTATAAGCGTCTGAGAATTTTTATATTGTGAGATAAAGGGGTAAATGGGTTCTATCTTTAGGTTCCCGTGCCTCAAAAGAAAAGGTACAGGATTAAGAGACATTCTACAAGTTCTACTCATTTTGGGAATTCTAAAAATACTTGGACTGCCGCCGTATTCTTCATTTATTACACTAACTAGTTTAATTTGACAGATGCGGTGTTGGGTTTATTCATTCAATGTATAAGGTTTCTATTTAAAGGAAAAGTGGGGGACGGAATTATAGAAGTTTCCCATTTACCAGTCACCCTGCATACATGGAAATAAGAGGGACGATATAATGAGTACATTTAGAGATATTGTGTGACATAAAGTCGCGGAACTGAACGCCGCGATTTTCTTGCTAACGAACCCACAACTGTCGCACTGACAGTCAGTTCTGAATCGTAGTCTCACGACAGCCTCGGCCTATATAATTTACACTTATTAGCTTTTGTTACATAATTATAAACTTTATCCCAATTTTCCTAAGCAATAAAACTTGGTATTGTCAATTTTCCGTCTAATTAATTCATTTGATTACTCCGAGGCGCATTCCTTTAAATCATTTAATTTGAGACCCAAACAACGTTAAAGAAGAATAATTACTTTGTATTTAAATACGAATTAATGTTATACGAAATTAGTCCATATCGTGATAGCTTTGTCTTCTAAGGGTCATTGCCTTTTGGGTTAAAATTTCACATAGATTAATATGAGGCATTAGGCTAATTTAGTATATGTAAAATTATTACTTATTTAGTAAATATAATATTTTCCTCAATTTCAATTAACAAAAAAATATTTGCTTATATATTGCTTTGTTAATTCTCTCTGCCTACAACGCTAAATGCGTGATAGACCGTGAAAAAATATATATTTCATATTAGTTTTTTTTAGTAATCGAGACCTTATTATTTTTTAAGATAAGCTAAAATTAATTTATGTAGAAATTTATTTCATTACAATTTTATTATAATTATGAATATTTAAGGTTTGCATTTATAAGGTCTCTCGCCTATAAGTCACTTTCGAGATAATTGCCTGATAATAAATATGCGAGCAATATAATTTAAATATTTTATTCGCAATTCTTGTAATATTAAATATGAATTTTAAGTTTTATTAGGCAAATGCCTTTGTGCCATGCCTAAGATTCGTCCGTCTGCGAAGCCAATTTTTCTCAAAATTGCGTAGCTGAAATTAATATAAAACATCCAGTTGTATGAAGCTTTGGAGGTTGGGGCACAAGCAAATTAAACTCTGAAGTCAACGCAATAAAAGATACGAGCATTTATGCTTCGTCTGTCGTATATTATATGAAATCAGCCGTATAATCAAAACATGTAGGGTGCTTCCCATAGACCTAGAACTATAGAATTTTGCAAGAATTGAAAACTTATTAAACGAGTAAAGGAAAATGTACGAAAATATGGATATTCATAGGCATGTCACAGAAAAGAAGACATTACAAAGTTATATTTATATGTAGTTCATTTTATACGAAGTGAATTTCTCAAATTTTATATTTATAAGATGTGGGAAATACGTTGGTTTACAATGACGGAGTTATGGAACCCTTAGTAGGTAAATCCTACTCATCTACTCGTATGGCCAATTTTTTTTGTTATTTGTTTAAGTAAAATGACTTTAAGCAACCTTTGAAAATTAATAATATCATGCTTGCAAAAGATACAAAGAAATATATGGTTATAAACCCACCAAAGACGTTTTCAGATCAGCACCTGGCAAGCAAGCCTGTCAGCCAAGATTTATTAATCTTCATAATGTTATAAACAATACAGTAAATTTATAACGTTGACTCCTAAATCGCCAAAATTTGCAAAATTAATAACGAAGGTTTTTGCGAAGATATGAATTCCCATTAATATCAATTAACGTTCTTGCGGCAGATATTAAATTTGTAATACATTGTGAGGGCATTGTCGTGGCGTGCCGGTTTTCATCAGTTATGTAAATCGTTTTAAATTGTTTACATAATCCATACCTATATTATAAATTCGAAAGTAACTCTGTCTGTCTGTCTTTTATGCAATCAGGGCCAAACCGCTAATTTAATTGTGATAAAATACTCATATAGAGATACTTGAGGGTCTCGGGATGAACATAGGATACTTTTTTTTCTCATATTTCTAATATTTTCGATATATACCAATATATTAAAATACTTATTAATTTGACATGCAATTAATTCCGCCATGTTAATAACAACCGCCGCTATACGACCGTTGCTAAGCAACCATTTGCTAAGTTTGTTGTTAGAAAACGTCGCCTAAAATGAGCTTGATTAACGCATCTCTCTATTGAAAACTGTAAATAATTTCATAAATATATTTAATAAATATTTGTATAGTTCAAGCGGGCGTAGCCGCGTTCGGGTCCTCTAGTATAGCTCGTCATAATAATTTACAGATATCAAAGTATCATTTACGGATATCAAAAATGAATCTATAAGGGTTAGATAGCGCAGTGGGACATCGCTCGACTATGAACGTGATGGTTATGGGTTCGTTCCTCACTATGGAGAATGACTTATTCTTATTTCCCTGCTCTAGCAAAACAAACCACGGTGTTGAACTTCACCACTCAATAATGTTTGGAAATCGTCCGAATCGACAATGAAATGTCTTGATATTAGATAAGGAACTTGTATCAAGTAAATTAAGAAAGAGATTATTTAAACAACACGGTTTAAAAGGCCACATATGAAAATAATATTATAAAAAAATATATAATATTAGGTAAGTAATCTAAAAGAAATGTTTATAAGGTGGTCTAATAAATAACACCTGCTCTCCTATTTCTATAACATGACGCCTTTTTCTCGTAATAAATCGTCAAGTTGATTTATTTTTTGTTACGACCCCTTCATCAGGAAAGCGGATATATTTTACGTCTCTTTTTTTACTTCTTTTACTATTTATGTTTTTTTTTAAATTAGGTATATATCTAAATTGCTTAGCATAAGTAGTTACGTAGCGTAGTTTAGTAGGTTCTAATCCAATTCAATTCGTTTTCTCAATAACAAAACAGCTTTCAAATACAACAGCATTTCTAAAGAACGTTTCTTACATAGCGCCAAAGAGTGTGTCAAATAAATATAATTAAGACTTACAAATGCTTAGCTTAAAATGTCGGCCCCATAATTTTTGGCCTTTACTCATTAAAAGTGACATTTAACTAATGAAATGGATCTTTTATTTCGTGTTCTGTTAATTAAACCCGTAATACACCATTTGTTTTACACATTTTCTTAGTAATTTGAATTATATATCTAGATATGCATATGAGGTTCGACATGTGAGTCCTACTCGTATTTGACTGGTTTTTTATGAGGCAGGCGGTATTAAGTTTTAACTGATACTACGCAATTTGTCCAAAAATGTGGCCAAAGCCACATAAACACTATTTTTTTTATGAAAAATAAATTTGTAAACGTTTCTGTCTATGATATTAGGTCAAAGGCAACTTCCTTATAGGTTTTATTTACGCTGATAACTTCATACAATATGTAGCTTAAAAGGGAAGCAAGCGGCCGTATCTTTTAATTGCGTTGACATAAAAGTTTTATTTTTCCTGTGCTCCAGGGATTGCAGTATGATATTAATTTCAGCATAATACCCCATAGTCTTGAGCAAACGGATCTTGCTAGATGGACAGACAGATAGTCAACAAAGTGATTCTATAATGATTTTTTTTTTCTGTGGTACAGTTAGCAAATAAGAAAAACTAAGCACGTTGCCAGTGGAATTGCGGAAAAAATGTAATCACACGATATAAGGTTTTATAATACATTTACAGCTATCACGAGATCGCAATAAATACTGTGTAACGACGCACCGCAGCTGCCTCTACCATTGTGAATGTTCGATAGACGCTAGCGAACGCGTAAAAGTATCTTATAGATTACACTATGATATTTTAATTAAATTATCTTCACTTTTAATAATACGTTACGATTAATATCCTTGTTATTTGAGTAAGTACCGAAGTTAAATGCCTTTTGACGCCAGTACAGACACCCTACATTTAATGTACATGACTAAGCAGTACTGTCCGGAGATACGTCAAAATAAAAATAATACAAAAATTACCTAAAGTTAACTACTTATCTAAGGTAAGTTAAGGTAAACTTTCATTCCGAAAGTAAAAACAGACTGTAGAGGCGTATTATCGCGTTGCGCTCAACACTCGTGAAATTTGCTACGTTTTGTGCATAGCAATGTGAGTGATGTGTTACTCATACAAATGGATTACTTTATATGGAATATATGAGGTAAAGCCGAGGAAAGATGTCGGTTCAAATCCTGAAATAGTTTAGATTCTATTAAGTGCTTTTTTATCTTCTATATTTTAAAAACTCACAAGTTTTTTACAAACTTAAAACACATCGTGATAACTCACTCTATTGTCTCCTTTCCCTTAATTTTTTTGTAGATTAAAGACGTTCCATTCTGGTGGAGGGACTAAGACAGTACCTCCTGAGAACAACACCAAAGCAGAAAATAAATAATTTAACTAAAAACATTACACCCAGTGAGTTACAACCCTAAAATGGTAAAATTGTATGGTGACAATGGTAACAAACAAAATAATAAAATGGTAACATTACGCATCGGCCTAGAAATAATTATCAGAACGAAGATCGGTGCTTGGAGTTAGACTTCCGGACGCCCAACGAAGCGGTGGCTGGATGTCATGATGCAAGACATGAGAGACAATGGTCTTAATGCCGTGGACTAGAAGACTGTAAATAGGAGTAGGTTGATCAGGAAGGCAGTCCCTGGGAACAAACGCCATGTTTTTTGCCAAGAAAAAGAAGAAGAAAAACAACTAGGAAGATAAAAAAAATCTCATTTTCACATTCTTTCATAGGTTAGTATAGTCTCTATAGGTATACAAAGTAAAACTGGCCTAGTTTTACCAGATTGATAAAATAATAACCCAATTCCCTGGTCCATAGGTAGCTAAGTGTTACCGTTCAGTCACCTACTGATTCTCGGCCATTAATCACGGCTCGTGAAATTGATAGATTATCGGAAATCTTCGCTATATAATGACTTTTATGTTTTGTTTTTCTTATTGTTCTTCTATTGATTGTTTTAACTGCACTATAATTTAACTTTTTTTTAGGTATAGTGATATATTTTTAGGTTTAGATTATTATTATGTTAGGGAAGTTAATGTTGAGTTATTCCTTTCTGCATTTCCCGCCCAATTTCCAAGACATTTTGTGTTGAGTGGTATCTTATTACCTGAGCAAGGAAATGCAAATAAATAATTTCAACGAGCCGGAATCAAACCTACAACCACTGCATTTGCAGTCACATGCTTAGTATTCAGCGTCTTGACGTCATACATCACATTTATTTAAATTATATATAGAAATCGGCCGGCTGTGGTAGCGCAGCGGCACAAGTGTGTGACTGTAACGCGACGGTTGTGGGTTCGATTCCCACTCGAGGAAGTGAAAAAATTATTTACGTTTATATTTCTATTTCTTCGCTCTGGTGTCGAGACAAAGCACCATTCAACATACAATGCCTCCAGAATTCGGCAGAAAATGGGGAACGGAGAGTCTTAACATTAGGTTCCCTCTGCCTACCCTGCTATGTGCGGGATACAGTGTGAAGCTTAAATATATATATATATATATATATGTAGAAGCATCAGAAGGGGCCTCATAGCGGTCTTGGCTATCACTATTCATTTGTGGGCGTTGTAGCAACAGAGATGTTTAAATAAAAGTCACACTTATATTCTTCAATGTGTAATTACTCGTTTACATAACAGTTTTACAATAAATCTCACAAGATTAACAAAAATACAATAGATTAGGAGCCAATAGGTTAATTGGTGAACATCTCACGCCATAGCTGTCAACCAATGACGTCTGCTATTATTCGTGGCTACACCTACTACCCTATTCGGGGTTACCCGCTCCATTTTAAATATTCTTCTTATATAATCCATTACATAAATCAATTAAAATCGAAATGTAATAATTGCGAGATTATAATTAAAACTAATACATAGCAGCGCGCCGTCATATACAGGGTGAGTCATATTGAACTTTCCGGTTTTGGAAGGACGTTGCACGAAGAAGGGAAGGAGTAGAAGGGTGGGGATGGTGTCATTAGACGCGCCATGACATGCAGTTTTAGTGTGAGCAATGGCTTGGTCGGGACAACATCGTGCGTTCGTAGTTGAAGAGTTTATTAAAAATGGCGGCTCCGTGATCACAACACAGCGTGCGTTCCGTTTACATTTTGCTATTGGTCGACGTGATCCCATTCCCACTGGACCAACAATCAGAAATTGGGTATCAAATTTTAGAGCAACATCATCAGCATTAAAAACAAGACCACAAGGCCGAATTAGGACGTCAACGTCAGCGGAAAACGTGGATAGAGTGCGGGCTTCAATTCAACAATCCCCTCGGCGTTCTGTTCGGAAACATGCCGCTTCACTAGGATTATCTTTCAGTAGTGTCCGCAGAATACTGCATAGAGACCTTAAATTTCACCCATACAAGATTCAGGTAGTGCAAGAATTAACAGTTAGAGACTTAGACACACGAACAAATTTATGCCGCGACATTCAGCAGATCCCCCGCACTGCTGTTTTGATCTTCAGTGATGAGGCACATTTTCACCTCGCCGGAACTGTCAACAAACAGAATTTTCGATACTGGGCTGAGAATAACCCACGAAACCTACACGAACGACCACTTCACAGCCCTCGAGTGACAGTGTGGTGCGCTATTGCAGAGTTTGGTGTGTGGGGTCCCTATTTTTTTGAAGAAGATGGTCAAGTCGTCACAGTTACCTCTGCTCGGTATTGCGACATGCTTGAAACTTTTCTGAAACCGAAATTGGAGGAATTAACGCAGAATCATGACAACGATAACATCTGGTTCCAACAAGATGGTGCTACAGCCCATACATCCAGGCGTTCAATGGAAATCCTGCGACAAATGTTTCCCGGTCATCTCATTTCTTTGCGAGGTGACGTTGGGTGGCCGCCGAGATCACCTGATTTAACCCCCTGCGATTTCTTTCTCTGGGGTTACCTGAAGGAAAAGGTGTACACGCATCGTCCCCGAACCATCGATGAACTGAAGGCTGCAATCACGGAAGAAATCAATGCTATTCCGCTGAATATGACTCGACGAGTAATGGACAACTTCCGGGAAAGGCTTCAGCAGTGTGTGGTCAATGGAGGTAGACATTTACAGGATATCATTTTTAAAACCAACTAAATTAAAACTGCATGTTATGTGCTTTCAAACAATAAAATAATTTTTACTGCATGTCGCTTTGTTTTTAATACACACCTTATTGAAATCGGAAAGTTCAATATGACTCACCCTGTATATGTCGGAAATAGTAGTATTGATGTGGTTCCGGAACGCCAGCGCCATCTGTTGGCGCTCGACAGAGTTAGTGTTATACATCATTATGGAAGGGGCGAGTCGAGGCGAGTCGACTCGAGCTGTGGCCGACGGACATCGACTCACTTTGTGTTTGGCGGTCGGCCGGTGCAGACGGCACTGAAACTGTCCCGCGTTCCGTGCTGTGTATCTACCTACTGGGATAGCGATAGCTGCTTTCTTGTGAATTGGTTACGGTGTTGTAATTAATTCGTAATATCACAAATTGTGTTTACTCATGCCAACATTATCCACGGAAGCCCACAGTAGACCGGGTACTCAAATACTATGTGCGAGGGAATTCCACCCAACTCCGACATCAGAAGTGGGATCAGTGTTGGCACAAAACGAGAACAATGGAGATAACAACTGGCGTGGTATGTTCGAGGCCCTGTATAAACCGAGGCTAATTCAGGGAGGTATATGTGGTTACCTACTTATGATCCTGACAAAGAAGACACGGACGCGAGATAGTGGTGTGCAACGGCTGACTTGTGCTTTCGACAAACTCCTCGAGAGGCGGTCAACTCGAGCTTGCTGTAAGTAAGGCACTGAAAGGTGGAGCATCTATGTGACTGTCTCAAATAGAATACGAGAGTATGACATGCTAGTTTCACTAATCACTGGACAATGACGTGGGCAAAGAAGAGATTGCTGTGGCTACTGTACTCGCTCACATATCGGTTTGACCCGCGGCTTTGACGTATAGCGCTTGTAACATTGAAGTGTTTCAACTGCGGTAAAACTGGCCATAACCGAGTGAAATGCAGAAGCAAGCCTGTCGATGCGACGATACGAACACCTGTGCCTTCAACGTCGAGTCAAGCGGTGCAGCAGCTGGCAGCGAGGCCTTTAGTGTGCTTCAAGTGTGGCAAACCGGGTCATATCGCCCTCTGGTATACGAGCAAAGGCGGCGGCGGGCCAAGCGATGGCAGCGGGGACGGTGCAGCGCGCGTTGAGCGGTGTGTGGACAGAGCGGCGTGTGGACGTGTGCAGTGTCTAACCTCCAAAGGGTAGGGTACGGAACAAAAGGTGAACTGATTTGTTTTGTTTCCGATTCTGGTGCTGAATTCTCGTTAGTTGAAAATTTTTCTGTTAAATTTAGTGGTCGACGGTTTAGTAATGTTGTTACGATGACCGGCATTGGTCAAACAAGAGTATACAGTACCGAACAAATTCTATGTTGTGTAGTATTAACGATTGCCCTCTTGAGATATTGTTGTCGCGAGTTTTTAAATCGGAGTTTTCATGTAAACATAACTCTGACTGACATTTGGTCAGACGGGAATCTGTGTAAATTCAGTGAATAACGATAGTGTACATAGTGTAGGTAGAGTTGACTTTGACTGACATCTCAGCTGATATTACTGGTAGTGACACATCGAAACTTTTAGAAACCTTAGGTCGATATTCAGAATTTTTCATAGTTGGTTTTCCAAACGATGATGAGGTGATTTGGTTCAGCATTGCGTGGAGGTGTATTTTGAGGACATTTTCATAGTCTCAACCGATTTAGGGGTCCAGTATGGGAGGACTTAACGCAGTGTTGGAGGCTGTGGCGGGTGCTGGTTTCTCTTTGAACCTAGAGAAGTGTTCCTTCCTTAGGACGAGGTTAGGGTACTTGGGATTTGAAGTGCAGGCTGATCAGGTGTCTACCGCCTGTGAAGACTGTGATTAAGTTGTGGCAGTTTGTCGGATTGGCTTCCTATTTCCATCAGTTTTGAATCTGTTGTTCGTCTCAAGGTTGAGGGGACTATTGAAAAGCTTTTTGACTTTTGCTGGTTTCCGGGTATGTCATGATGTGCTGGAGGAATAGTGGATGATTACGTTGCTTGTAGGGTCGCGAAATCTCACTCAGGCAGGGTTCAAGCTGGGCTGCATCCAATCCCTAAGATAATGATGCCGAGAAATACGGTTCGTGTAGACGTGGTGGGTAGGCTCAGCGGTGAAACGATAAGAAAGAGTGTATTTTGGTTCTGACAGGCGCGTTTGCGAAGTGCGTTCTTTTGTTTCATGCGGCAGGCATTAACTCTTGGAGTGTTCACGAGGTGACTTGTGGCTTTGTTTGGGGCTCCAACCCGCATCATTGTTGACCAGGGAAGATGTTTTACTGGTGGTGGTTACACTAGTAGACATTGGTTAGCATCTCACGGCGACGGGTTTACCACGTGCTAACAGGCAGGCAGGGCGCGTCAGGAGTGTGTTAAAGTCCGGTGGTGTGTTAAAGTTAAAGTTAACGTTTGAGACTAGCGGTAGTAGGTTGTGGCAAGAGTCTGTAGGAGAGTACAACTCGCGATAAATTGTACGATAAACCGGGAGCTTTTAATTCATAAAGTCGCGATACCGTTATCATTGAAGTGTATCGGTGGTGTGTATCATTGATGTGTGTCATTGATACGTATTATTGATGTGTGTCATTGATGTGTCATTGATTTGTCGTTGATGTGTGTCAATGGTGTGTATCATTGGTGTGTATCATTGATTTGTATCATTGATGTGTAGTAGTGAGGTATAGACTGTCGTTGACATTGACGAAATTCGTTAAGTAGCATCAGACATTACGAAGTGTGGGAATATGATAGGTCCCGTTTTGATATGACAAAAACGAAAGTTGGTAAGTTTTCTGGTAGCGTATTGTTAGAAAACGAAGAGAAAAATTAGATTCGAAATTCAAAGGTCCATTTAAGGTTCTTGAAGTTTTGTAGTGTGATCGTTGCACACTGAATTTGGCTTTTAAATTGTAAACGTACTTACAAATTTGTTTACGATAGGTTAAGTAAAACGCCAGCACGTCATGTACCCGACGAAATCAATGTAATTTATAATGTTGTTGATGATAATGATGGTGTTCAAGCTTAAGTAGTTAGAGAGACTCGAGTAAATGGTTCTATCGGCCGTAATGTGTTCGACCGTACCAGTAGTTATTTCGTAGTCGTAGCCCGGTAGAAATCGGTATCTCTTGGGGAAACTCAAGTAGTCCGTGGGTGCGCGGTGTGCGTTTAACTCTGGCGGAGGTCGTGGTCTGAAGAGACCGTAGCGTGTTGTCGCAGGTGTGACATACACGGGCTATCCACTTGATGGATATGCGTATTGAGATGTGAGAGAGCAATGTGTTTGCTGTTCGGCTGGAGAGCCGTGGCGTTAGAGGTCTTTACTCGGAGGTTTCTGTTAACTTGGTTGTAACTTGTTGCTGAAGTAAAATTAAAGTAAAGTGAAGTTTTGGTTATGATGACGTCGATGGTACATGGCTGTGGTATTTGTGTAGTGATTAGTTACAATTATAATCCAGATTAGTGTCAAGTTGTAGTGTCAAGTTGATCTAGTGTCGAGTTGATCTAGTGTCGAGTTGATCTAAAGTCGAGTTGATCTAGTGTCGAGTTGATCTAGTGTCGAGATGATCTAGTGTCGAGTTGATCTGGTGTCGAGTTGATCTGGTGTCGAGTTGATCTCGTGTCGAGTTGTTCTGGTGTCAAGTTGTTGTGGTATAAAGTTGTGGTATACAGTTGTGGTATACAGTTGTGGTATACAGTTGTGG
>JAEBDU010012654.1:0-21677 GCA_016802625.1 Heliconius numata | reverse complement strand
TAAAGCGAATTAAGAATGGAAACGTGTGTCGTAACACTAGGTTCCCTTTGCCTATCACGCTATGTGAGGGATATAGAGTGAAACTAAAAGAAACTGAGATAATTAAGATCGTATATATTAAGACTTGGTATTATTATATTTAAAATATGTTTGTTTTACGTAGGTTCATATCTCTCTATATAATTGGTGTTATACGGAATTTATTATGTAACTATTTTTTTTTCAGCTTTTGGCTATATTCTGGATATAAGCATTTTTGTTATAAGTCACCCCGTTCTCCACATTTCGCCTAGATTCAAAACGTTGCGAATCGATTGGCGGAACTTAACGCCGCACTTTATCTCTTAAAATATTTTGAGATCTAAACAACCGAAAATAAACAATAATTTACCCTATTTTTCACAATAATAGTAATTTTATCTTTCAGAGACATGTAATTTGAGAAAACAAATGAAATCACTACACAATCTTCTACAAGCAATAGAAAACTGCGTTATTTTCCAACAGTTTACTTAAAACACTGAAAAACTGAAGTTTCAGGGAAGGATTTATTTACGAATTTTGCCTTCCATTAAGTTTTAAGTGCTGCGCGATATATTGCATTTGATATACCGTCCTGTAGAATACTATAGAGCAATCTATGTTTTTTCTTTCTAGCTACTATATTTCAGGTTTAGCTTATCGCTTTATCCCGCTTTTAGCAGGATAGGAAGAGGGAACGCACTATCTAATTTTCGATCACTTTGCGTGTTGGGTGGTAGAACTCAACGTCGTTTTTGTATTGTTACTACGTGAAAATGAAAAGAAAACATAATTTCTTCGAAGATCGATATCGATAAGTGTAGGTCAATGTCTGAATTAAATAGAATATATTATTATCATCTATCTAGAGCCGTATGGGCACAAGTGTGCGCCCGCCAACACAACAGGTTGTGGGTTCGGTTCCCCGATTGGGATTCGAACCTACAACTGTCGCGTTCGTCGCTAGTGGGTCAGTCTCGGAACATATTATTATTTACTGTTATTAATTTCACAAAATTTTATGTTATAATAAAAATCTCTACGAGATAACTGCTTAGGTGTTATAAAAAGTCAATTTTGCAATAAACGTTAAAATTTTATTTGAAAATCACTTTGTGTTTCTAAAAGAGCAACACTCTCATTATTTCAGAAGTCTAAAAATGGAAGCGGGTTTTTTAAAAATTCCATTTAAAGACCGGATGCACTATGCCTTAAAAAAAATTATTTTTATTTTCATCAGCTTCACGCTGTATCCCGCACACAGCAGGGCAGGCAGAGGGCACATAGTGCTAAAACACTCCGTTTCCCATTTTCCACCGAATTCTGGTGGCAATGCGTATTAAATGACGAAACTCAACGCCGTGTTTTGCCTCGACACCAAAGCAAAGAAATGAAAATATAAATTTAAATAAATATTTCATTTTCTCGAATGCGGATCGAACCTACAACCTGTTACGCTTATGGCCCTGTGCCGTATATGAGCTTACTTCTTTTTATTTTTTTAATGGCATATTTTAAATTCCCTTATTCCGGCAAAAAAAACAAGGCGCGGCGTTGAGTACCACACCTTCATTTCACGAGAATTGAGGGACGGAGTATCTTAACATTAAGTTTCCTCTAGCTACTACTTAAAAACCATTTTTCAAGTAAATTAACTTCATATATGTTAGTTACATTTTAAATTTAGTTAAGTTAACTTAAAAACTGGCCTCGTTACAAAACCCAAGTGTACTCCAGAACAGCCTCGAGGAGAACACGCCTCGTAGGAATTTCGAGCGCCGCGGAAATAACGAATTTTATTTAATTTTTCATAATTTCTATACTTTTTTACAATTTTTCATTGAATTAATTCTTTACATTCGTTTCTATTTGCTAACTAGCAATATGCAAGAATGATGTAAACCAGGTTTGCTATGGTTTTAAATTCGAATCCCGCTTGTGGGCACGCTTTTATTTGCCGACATCATATATTTCAGGACTGATTAAGTAAACTTATTAACTGTCATCCAATTTACATTATCCTTTAAATATACAAACAAAGTTTCATTAAAATCCGTCCAGCTATTTCACACGAGACTGTAAACTCTCAAAAGAAAGAATATATTTAAACTATTAAATTTTCCGCTTTCCCGCTCTTTTATTATGGCGCAGCCACTCAACACGACGAAGCATAGAGTGTCTTAACACTAAGTTCCTTTTGCTTATCCTTCTATGCAGGAAAGAGCATAAAGCTGCTGTTTCCGGGTGTTAGAGTGACAAACAAACATCCATAAGAAATATATTATATACATATAAGACAACATAATCGCTGTCAGAGTTTCCGGTAACATTCGTAGCACGTAGCGAGTTAATGAAAAGCGAAACAAATGTGGCCCTATATTTGTATTTATATAATATAATGCTATATTATAGTAGGCTTAATATCGTGGGCACATTGTGTTAGTTGTTTTTTGTTTCTTGTTAATAGTTTATTTCTGTGACGGAGAGTGTAGGTTTGATTTTTTAAATCGAGTATATTTAAGAATCTGTTTTTAAACCCTACGTTTGAACATTTAGTTGGAAGTAAATCGTGTTTAGAGACTGAGGAAGACTGAGGTGACAGTGGAATGTCTGATATTATTAAATTATTAATATCAAATGAACAGAGTGACCTAAATTTATCCACCCACCTTCAGGTATGATGGGTTTGGACTTTAAGGCTTTTAAAGATAAAGAGACACAAATGTCTGGCATTGAGTTCAGCCACTCAACACGCAGTACGTCGAGAATTCTGCAGAAAGAGGGGAGCAGAGCGTGAAGCTCAAACGTGATGATCAAGCGTGAAGCTGAAGAAAAACAGAATATGTATGTATCCACCAATTCTACGCTTAGGTAAGCTCTTCCCAGCTACACTCTAACATGATATTATAAGCTAGAATATATTTTTTTAATAAAAACTAGTAATAATCTCCATATAAGGTACATGTTGTTGCAAATTTCATACGAGTGCTCTTAAAACTAAATATACAAGCCAGTTATAGCATCAGGTTATATTACTTTTTAAATTTTACTCTAAGTGCACTTGATTTCTTCATAACATTTTCTTAGTAATATTTAATAATGATTTTATTTTCATTCGGCGTTGAGCTCCGCTATTCAATATGGGATGTTTTTAACTATAATGTTAATAATTTTGTTTTCTTTTTAATTTTCTTCTTTTTTAGCTTCAGAATGGCAGAGGGAACCCGAGAGTCTAGTGCTAAAACACTATGTTATTAAGATACATTAAGATAATTCCGTTCCCTATTTTCCTTGTTCTTCGATTGTTGGACTATTTAACACAGCAACATTCTAATCAATTGAAACCAATAGTTCCTAAGATTAGTGCAACCAAACAAACAAACCTTTAAAGTTCACTATATTAATATAACCACACATTATAATATAATTCGTGTACATATATATTTAGCAAGATTTTCTCTCATTCCAATTAAAATATCTTTAATTTTTTCTATCGTCTCTAAAGAAAAGAAGCATTTGAGACAATTTATATCTCAAAGATTCCTTAAAAAAAGGTCACCAATTAACAAAAGGCATTCCTTTGTGTCCTCTACACGTGTGACATAACGGAAAACCAATTAATACCATATAAGGAGAAGAAGGTCCAACAGACCAAATATTGAACGAACAAAGTAAAAAAAAATGTCAAACAAAAATATTTAGGTACTTTTTTTCGCTTTTTATATTGAATTAATCGTGTGTATGATATTTAATAAATATATGGACCTTTTAGTAGGGATTGTTGATCCATAATAATTGTTAGCTTGGACAAGCGTGATGAAATGAAATGGTTGTAAATTGGAAGTCTATTTGGGGTGATATTTATATTCTGTTATTTTATTTTTCTGATGCCGTCGTAGGCAATGACAGCGTCTGACTGTAAAAGCGACGGTCGTTGGTTCGATTTCCATTAAGTGAATAAATTAGTTTCATTTTGTCACTCCGGTAAGAGTTCTGCTAATCAACACGCAATGCCTTAAAAATTTGGAACAGAAAAGTGAGGAACAGGGTCCTTGATCACTAGGTTCCCTCTGGCTACCCTGTTATGTGCGAAATATTAACAACAATAATTTATTGTAAATTTAAATCAGTATTTGTGCACAGTTTTGTACACATTAGTAGGTATAAATAACATAAATAATAGTAAAAATTATTAGTACTAATAAGTAATTTCATTTGATACCAGCTACCCTATAGGTATGCGAGCAACAAAAAAATCTTATAAAACATAGAACTTTCGCAACTACCCACATAATATATAAGAACTTATTTAAAGAAAAGAATGTAATAAGCCCCCAGTCTTAGCCGCACAGTAATTTCTATAATCGAAAGCGATTACCTTATATACCGTATATGGGAATTTTAATCAGAGAAAAATGTGATCTTGGTACAGCATCCCACTCTAAATCCTCTTATTGGTGGGTATTAAGATGCGAAGTTAAGACCCACTTGATTGCATAGAGCGTCGTATGTAGTTCAAGATTATAAGAGGCGTTCTTTGAGATGTGCAGGTTTTAAGATTTGAAAATTTTGAAGTAGTATTTAACTATCTTTGGTTTTTTTCCAGGTTCACGCCGTATTCGACATATAGTAGGTTAGAAGAAGGGGACCTAAAACATTTCTGTTCCCCATTTTTCGGTGAATTCTGGGGGCATTGCGTGGGAAGTGGTGAAACTCAAAGGCGCGCTTGCCTCATTCCTAGAGCGAGGAAATGTAAAATATTAAACATTTTATTTTAGCTTTTTCCTAGCGGAATTTAACCCCGCACTTCTCTGTGGTGGGGTACAAAACATATTGCGTTTTTTCTACTACCTAACATACAATATCTAGAATTGGGCAAAAAAGTATGGGGGAGAGAGTGTTTTCATATCAGGGTTTTTCTCCTTACTTATTAGAAAGTTAAATAATAAATACACCTACACAAAGTGGTGCACAAGTTCCTTTCTTTTACTCTTTATCCCATATTTAATATTCTATTTAAAGTAGTTACTATTTCATTACAATTTCCATATATTCAATTTGATCTCAAGCTACATCAAAAATAACTCAAAAACCAAGCAAATATAAAATCCAACCACATAATATGTTTAACAATAGAAAGATCCTCGCCCAATATGATACGTGCTATAGGAATAAGCAAAGCATATCGGATCAGTACTGCATTCTATTCCTTTGGATAGTGAAAAATTTATGAGTTCAACCCTTATGTGTATAAATGTAAAATTGTGAATAATATAAGAGTAAATTGAAGTTGCTTTTCAAATATGAAAATGGTTTGACTAAATTATATTTTTAGTTTTTTCTATAAAATGGTATACAGAATGGCAGGTGAGAATGACAAAGATCGTGCTCTGGTGGTTTGGGCACGTCCAACGAATGAGTGATGAAACAATGCCAAAAAAGATTTATGATCAAAAAGGGAGCGGTAATAGAGGGGTTGACCAGGGGGTAGGGTTGACCATTCGAAAATAGAGTATCAAAGATACTGGAGGGAGGTCATGTGATAAGCATGAGGACGAGGCTGGACCAGGATGAGGAAATGACGGTCTAGTATGAAATCAAGGTCTAGTATTTGGTCTAACATATGTCTAATAAGACACTCCGTTCCCTACACACTCTCCAATTTTAGACATGGCGGAACTCAACGTTGCTTTTTGTCTTGTTCCCAGAGCGAGAAAATAAAAACAATCATTCTCCTGAGTGGAAATAGGACGCGCAACTGTCACGATTACAGACAGACGCCTTGCGCCATGACGACGGCTCTGATAAAATATGTACTAATATTTATTACATATAGGTGCATCTAGATTCGAACCCACTATCCCCCAACTCAGTAGAACGACCTCGTGTCCCTGAATAGCTACCATAATATTAACTTATTGGTATATAAATATAAATGCCATAAAAATTATAGTAATCAACACATTAGGCCTATCGCATTTGATAACTTATCTCAATGATATTGTGAGTGTATTGTTCTAGTAATCTTTTGAAAGTCATTTATTATGTTTAATAGGGTTATATTGGCTTATAGTAATCCAGGCTTTCAAGGCAAAGGTCATAGGTTCAGTTCTATACAGATATTATTTTTTGTAGTGAGTAAATATACAGTTAACTAAGGTAATTAATAATAATTGTGTGTAGCCAATAGCCTTCTCAACAATTGGACTATAGATACAAGGTAAAAAGGTAGAGAGATACTAGTGCTAAGACAGTCCGTTCCCCACTTTACTTCCAAATGCGTGTTGAGTGGCAAAACTTAACGCTGCACTTTATCTCGTCACCAGAACGAAACTGAAAAACAATTCCTTTACCAAAAATGCCGCGTTAAGTTTGCTTTACGGTTTGATTGTTTGAAAGAGACGGTCTCAGGAACCACTGGTTGATTCATCACTCGTGGTGCTAAAATATGATAGATAAACAAACTCCGGCGCTAAGTTCCGCCACAGTCTTTTTAATAAGGTATCTATCAACTCGCATATAATAGATAAGCAAAAGTTTATTAATAACTCATTTAAATAATGAAACATGATGTATTATGTCCATCGATCTTCCATCCATTGGGCCTATCATGATGCGCGATGCATCCATAAATCTTCAATATCTGGCACTTTATATGGATTTTAGGTAAATCATTGTTATCATTAATGCACAATAATAAGGTAATCTACATATTACACATACACAGATAGTGAGATTCGGGTCCCAAATTCAAATTATTTAGTTAATTACTATTAGTGTAAAGGTGTAGGTTGTAGGTTCGATTCCAATTGGAGGTAATAAATTATTATTTATTCATATTTTCATTGTTTCTCTCTAATCACAAGGCAAAGCGCGGCGTTGAGTTCCGCTACTCAACAAGCTATGCCTCGAAAATTCGGCGAAAAGAGGAAAACGGAGTTTCTTAATATTAGGCTCCCTTTGCCTACCCTGCTATGCGGGAAAAATCATGAAGTTGGTAAATCAATCAGTATTAATATTTCAATAGGATAATTAAGGAATTTACCCTAATTTAGGTACCTAAATATACCATACCTTTTGATATGCCAATTAATTTCGGCTTTCAAGAATATATTCGGAGGTAACAAATACACTTCAGGATCGAATCCTATATGAACTTTGGCAAAGTTTACTCTCGTTGATAGTATCGGTATTTTGTACAAAATTACTCACAAGCTTTCGGTACAGCTTATGAGCACGTGTCGATTCGTTTTGTATTAATTACATTTTCTTTTATAAAATATTTTTTTAAGCTTCGTACATTCTTAGAAGGATAGATAGAGATACATAGTGTTAACCTTTTCCATTTTTCTTTTTATTGCGTATGAATTCGAGGAATATTACACTGCATTTTGTGTTTTATCTCATATTTCGAAAGGACCTAGTGCTTAAGCAGTCCGTTCCCATTAACACAATACCGTTCCTAGCTTTTCTCCAAACTAGAGCGAGAAGCTGAACTCAACGCCGCGCTTTGCCTACCAGTTCAAGGAAATAAAAATATTAAACATTTCATGTCTATTCCTTCCGTGTTTATAAATTTAAGGACTCAATCTTTTCACCTATAAAGGTACCTGCAGTTAACCAGACATTCACTTCCTTTCAGAGCGTGTACAAAGTGTTTTGGACAATTAAAGAGGTTATAAAACGAGACGTCGCCGCGTTCTCAAGCTGTTTTACAGCTTTAAGTAATAAAAGGGTAACTTACTTTAAAGCTAACAGGTATTTAGGTAACAAGGTAGGTATGAGAGTGTATAAGAAGTATAGGTTTAAATTATTTTTTTATTGTAAGCTAATTTTAGTTGCAAATGACGTGGTTCTCTCTCTCTCTCTCTTGCCTAGGCCCTAGCGTATTGTCTTATCGTTATCTACTTATCATAGTATATTAATAAAAATTACATATTAATCATCACCATACTTCTTATGCTATATGCAACGTGAAACTAAAAAAATAAATGAAACCGTAAAATGTGGTTAAAATCTTCATCATTAGTAAAACTTAAAAAGGACAAGCGACAATTTGAAACATTTTCTGAAACTTCGAAGTCGAGACGAAAATGAATTTCATTTTGAAATAGCGTTGAATTTCATGAACCACCTGCAATACTTATTTACTTAGAAATTTTGGTGAATTCAACCTTTAAGTTAAGTTTTTGCAAGATTTTTTATATATCTACGAATATCACTCTGTTTATATTCAGTTTACTTAAAAGAAATTATTTTTTTAATATTATTTGGTTATTATAGAGGCCCTCATAGCGCAGTGGAGAGCGACTGATTGTAAGCGAGATGGTTATATTATCAATTCCGCGCTCTTTTAGAGTAAAGATGTTAAATTTGGTTACCTAATAAACAATATTTCGAAAATTGAACTCGATTTTCCATTTAGATACACTACCTACCCTGCGACATTCAGAATAAAAAAAACCAAATTCTATAGGCATTGCGTGTTGAGTAGGGGAACTCAACACCGTGCTTTGCCTCGACACCTGAGCTAACAAATGAGAATATTAAATATTTCATTTCTTATAGTGGTCAAGGCGCCACCATCGACCACATTACTGATAACGTCAATACTAACATTTATCGAGGACTTCTACTACATTCATTTCAAATAATTAAAAAAATATAAAAGATAGAGAAATGAGTCTCTAATGTCGTCAAGTCGTCGTAAGCCATGTTCAATGTGTAAAAATATAATAATATAAGGAAACAGTAATAATAATAAATTTACAAAGAGCGTTAAATTTGTCGTTTCGTTAATATTTCATGTTAGAGTACTGTAAACCTCTTGAATTAAGCTTACAATCTTTTTAACTGAAATATCATATAACCGTCAGTTGTTAAACAAGGCACGGTAATTAACAGCTAGTTTCACGTAAATTACATGTTAAAATACTGCATTAAAGTTAAATCAATATTAAGCAACATAAGAGGATAGGAACTTGGAAACTAAGTGTTAAGACTCTTTCGTTCT
The DNA here is from genome assembly GCA_016802625.1 of Heliconius numata. NCBI lineage: Eukaryota > Metazoa > Arthropoda > Insecta > Lepidoptera > Nymphalidae > Heliconius > Heliconius numata. Next base: position 12,643 of record JAEBDU010012654.1, on the reverse strand, counting down.
CCACTCCTCCAAATTCTGGAGACATTGCTGTTACTAGAGTAAAGTATTAAATATATCATTTTCTCACTCTTGTAACGTGGACACAGAGTGGAACAAAACGAGTGGGAATCGAATCCACATTACCCATTTATTTTCTATACGTTATTTCTAGGCACGGAAAAATCTCATTAAGTAACTTCATTCTTCATTAACGAGTAAATTTAGTGGCAAAATTCAACATCAAACATATCCTTCAAATACTTCCAGAACTTTGCAGAAAATGGGAGAAAGAATTGTTTCCTCTGCGTGCCCTGACGTGCGCGGTATACAGCGTGAAGCTAAAAATAAACAAAGTCAGGGCACATAACTACAATAACATGAGGTTACCCAATAATCACCGTTCCACACCATTAGTTTAGGACTAAGACTAAAAGAAAGGACAGAGCTTGTATAGAAATATGACATTGAAAAATGCTCCTATTCATATTTTGTATACGGAAACGGCCATTTGAAATATGAATACAGTGTATTGACATATAGGTATATGTTACGATTGAAATTGTTAAAAAATGGCTATTTTTTAGCTTTTTATTTATTGTTGTTATATTTGTGGAATTAACAAGGTCACTTGAAGCAAGAGTGAGTGGTCTTTGGCAGAGAGAAAGACCTCCGTTGACCTTCTTAAACACAGTATAATACTGGAGGAACTATGAGGAACCCCATAGTACTTGTATCTGCGAGACGAGACGAGACGAGGCCAGGGGGGTATGTAGAGAATAGAGATCGTTGAGTGGAAAAAATAATAATAAAGCAATCGAATGATCTATGGTCTTGGGAACACGAGACTATTAAACATAATTTTTAATGGTTTTGTCAAGTATTCTTAAACCCACTCGTCTTGAAAAATTGCCCAGATTCTTTAGCATTTCTTCTAATCCTTGCAGAGAATCTCCCATGATGAATATGTCTTCGGAAAATTGCAAATATAACATAAGTATTTACCATTAATATTGAAAGTATCGATAGTCAATACTTCCCATCAATTCAGTCTAGCATCTTAGAGAGGTCCTCTTGACAGTGGTAAACAATTTTAGAGAAATGATATCTCGCTATCTTACTTTGCGGATTGAATTGATCATTTTTATACTTAAACGGTATGAATGCGGCCTCTAGCGTGTTTTGCGGGAAAAAGCGTGAAGCTCCCTAAAAAGGCAACTAATATAACTAACAACTAGTAACAGCAAGAAACCTGTCTATAGATAGTTTTCGTGAGTAAAAACATCATTAAAATTCCCCACAGAACTTGGGTCTACATGAAAATTCATATTTATTTATGAAAGTCATCACCCTAAGACAAATTGTATGAGCTCTGCCAACAAAAAGTTTGATGACACATGAAACTTTTTCACATTATAGCGTAATCTAATATTAGTTTTAAACAGACATTAACTTGTGGTTATTTTTGTAGGCACCAGTTTTTGTGACGAAAACTTGGTATTTACAATGGATTATTTAAAACCTAAATACGCTTATATAACCTATTCTTATTAGAATTTCGACGTAGCTCGCTAAGAACCAACGGCTCAGTGGTTAGAGTGCTGGACAGCTTCAGGTTTAAATTCCGCTACGTTAAAATTTTTATACGTTTTCTAAAAATATATATATATCTATCTAAGTGTGGAACAGTACTATTTTTTATTTTATATAGAAAACATGTGTCTTGCCAGGCAAGAAATTGAAAATTAATTCCCTCGAATGGAAATTGAACTCACAACCGTCATTAACAGTCACACGCAATGCTGCCCCAAAAAATAAGTTAAAAATAATAAAAATAAAGGTAAGTAGGTGCCCCAGCCCAAGTGGGCGGCTAATCGCGTTAAGTGTCAAGATTGCTACGCTCGTCCATTTAAATTGACTAGCGCTAAAAACTGTCCTTTTCCTGTATAATAATAATTATTATTTTTAATATTGTATTCGTAATAATTATGAAATTATATTAATTTTCAAGTTACTTTAAGGATATTTTTGCATATACGCGGAATTTTCAAGACATTCCACGTTGAATGGTGGAACTAAGCTTCGCGTTTTGTCTTGTTACCAGATCGAGGTAATGACAATATTAAATGAATCATTTCTTCGAGTGTGAATAAATCATTTACTAATTTAGTGCAACGCGACAGTCGTGACGATGTTTTACTAAATCTGGCGAAAAGTAGGGGACGAATTCTCTTAACGCTGAAGTTCTTTTTGTCTGTCCTTATGCAGGATATAGCATGAAACTAATAAAATATATTTCAGATTAAGCAACTTTTTTGTTCCATTATCTGTGTACGCAGAGAGGCTAGTGTTAAAACACTCTTCATTCCAATTTTCGTTGGCTGACAATAAATGCTTCATATAATAGTATTTCTTTATTTTATAATCCAGTCTATAGATTTTTTCATTATAAAAAACAAACGTAGCATTTCACTGAAACAAGTTTTCTAGCAAAGTATGATATAAAAATATATATATGTACTAACAATATTTTAAATACAGAAATAACAATCCATATTATGACAATAAAAATATCTTCTTCAAAATAAAAATATATCTTATTTCTGTTCTTGGATTTTTCATATACTTTTACGTTCTTAGAGCCATTTTGGCGCAGTGGTAAAGGTTCTGACAGTAAATGCGGTGATGGTGGGTTTGGATTTCGACTCGGGGCTAGTAGTAATTTCGAACCTAATATGGCAACATTCGTTTATTGCTTCCCGCTTAAATTCGAGACACGGTGAGTTAACACACATTGTTTTATCAGACTAGACATACACATAGACAAAAGTGCTTGTACTGGCCGAATTTGTTAAAAATAGGAATAGATCTAAAAAAATAATATATATAATATTTATAAGCTTTATTAACGAATAAATGTAAATCATATATTTACTTTTAAAAAAAGTTTCATAGAATTTTTCCTTTTTGGTTGCGCGTTTGAATCACAAAGGGGACCCGCGTCAAACGTGTCACATACGAGTACATCGCCCTGTACCAGATAATTATAATTTATAAAAAACAGCTTCACGCTGTATCCCGCACACAGTAGGATAGGCAGAGGGAACCAAGTTTTTCGAGGCATTCCGTGTTGAGTGTTTGGGGAAACGAAGAACAGAGTGTGACTACACTCCTATATTCCCTCTGTCTATCCTGCTATGAGCGGGATAAAGCGTAAAGCTTGATAAAATCTTCGAATAGTCTAAATAAAATACTATTATTTAACCAAAGTACTTAAATCAGATAAAGGCTTGCTATAAATTATCAAAACAAACCCTTTTTACCAGCGTCTGTTTTAAATTATGCAAAATTCAACATAAATATTTTATGTATGTAATGTTGCTATTCAAAATATTTACGAATTACGTTTGTTTGTCCATTGCTAACTAATTTCACAATGAATATGGATTTAGTTCGCATAGTGCAATCTGATATACGAGATGGTTGTGGCTTCAATTCCCGTCCAGGGGAATTTTTAAAATCACTTCTGGAGAAAAAATAGATACTAATATTTTTTTCGATGATAGATCTGAATTTTTTATTAAGCTCTTATAAACAATTTTTATTTCGATGTAATTTCCAAAATTTATAGAACGATAGTTTTAAGCCACAGTATGATACTATTCAGCTATAAGTACTAAGAAAAAAAATCACAAGCACAGAACTCGCACTCGGGTTATATTTGCCAATTTCCTTCAAAAATCTAATTTTGTCCAAAACATGCAAAATGAAAATTGCTGAACATGCGGATGAAACGCGTAAGTGTCGAGGCTCCCTACCTATAGACCACCGTTGGTCCGATCAAGTTATAGTTTGTATAACTTCACCTTGTATCAGTAAAAACAGTAGTAACTTTAAAGGAGACGATCGTGGGTTCAATTCTTACAATAAGAAATTAAGTAAGAATATTTTTATTACCGCTCAACACACAATTTCTCAAAATTAAGAGACGCATAAGAAATAGAGTGTTTTACTACTAGGTACACTCTGCCTACCCTGCTTTAATTACACTACACGTAGATTAACGCAAACATACATGCCAAAATAAGCTTCTTCAGCTTCACGCTGTATCCTGCACACATCAGGGTAAACAGAGGGAACCTATTGTTAAGACACTCCGTTCCCCACTTTCCGTCGTATTCTGGAAGCATTACGTGTTGAGGCAGAACTCGACGCCGCACTTCGCTACCAGAGCGAAGAAATGGAAATATAAATTTAAATAAATATATCATCTCGTCGAGTGGGGATCGAACCCACAACTAGTCGCTTTTACTGCCACACTCTGTGCCCCTGCGCCACGATTGGCCTCAAAATAAAACAACCAACAATTTTCATTGTAAACAATAAATCTTGTAATTAAATCAAATAATAAAGTAGAAAAGTATCCCTATAGCATTTTACAGCGATTCGACTTACGGCGTCGGCGTCGGCTCGTAAACCAATAAATATTATGTTTGTATGGCGGTGAAGCATTATGTCGGGAACGTAAAACTGGCTTAGCACTTTATTTGACCATATTATTTGCTTTCTTGCAGCGAATTTGTAATAAAGACAATGAATTGTTTTTGTTTTAGGAGAAGATTAATTGTATTTGGTTTGAAAAGGTCGTGGTGTATGGGTGCAGGTCGTGGGTTCGATTTCTATTCGGGGGATTGAAATATTTCATATTTTCAGGTAACGAGGCAAAACATGCAATGCCTCAAGAATGTGGTGGAAAGTAGGGAACAGAAGTGTATTTATAGAGAGCACAACAAACAGAGTGTTTTAACACTGGGTTACCAAACTTCCCCATGCTGTTGCATGTACCATGCTGTCCCTTGCTGATGCTGCTTTAATAGAAATAGTAAATGTAGAAGCGGTAGGTTCTATTACTAATCGCAGTAATGATTTTACTTTTAATTGGTTCCTTTTACCCGCTCTCGTAAGCACGGAACTGGGTTCGACTACTCAACCCGTAAATGTGTCTTGGAAATTGAAGAAAAAAGGGGAACCTGGGGTCTTAATATAATGGAGGTCATTACGTCAATACAAAGTAAAAAATGTCGTGGCGCACGGGCACAAGGGAGTCTTCCTATTTATGAACGGAGTGTTTTAACACTAGGTTCCCAATTTTCTTCTATCTATCCTAATATGTGAGGAATACAGCGAGAATTTCCCACAAAACGGTACGCAGAAATATGTTAAAAAATAAACCAAGTTATCTCAATAAAACACTTAAAAAACTTAACACCTTCCGCACAACAAGCGCAAAGAAGTTAAAAATATAAAAATTTAAAAAGAACTTCGGCCAAACTAAATCAGGAAAGCAATGTTTTCTCAAACAAACAATCTCACAACAAAGTATAGGAACAGAAGTTCGCAGTAAAGTAGATTTTATTAACCCTATATAAATCTAATAAGAGTTCGCCGGACATGGTTAACTTTCAAACTGTGAAATGAGCCTAATTTTACAAGGTTCCTTAGAAAACTACTACAACATATTTACTGGTGAGCCAGAGGGTCCGAGGGGCTCGAGAGGAACGGACGAAATTTGTTTACCGGAACCGGAAATAAGTAAATGTATATATATTATGTTTCTCCTTTATAAATGAGATTGAGTTAAAAAATAAAGTTAGAAGATCGTATGAAGTTATTGTAGAATCGAATTATATGAAGTTAAGAAACTTACGAAGTTTTCGTTTAGTTCGTTTTCATATATGTATATAAATCTAGTAGGCAAAGTCAAAGTTTTTTTACCCTCCCATTGTATCCCGCACAAAACAAGTTAAGCAGAAGGAACCAATTGCTACGACAATCTGTTTCCCATTTACCATTTCTGGATGCATAGTGTGTTGATTATCGGAGTTTGCCTCGGATTGTGCCTCAATACCAGAGCGTGAAAGAAAAATATGAAATATTTCATTTCTTCAAGTGGGAATTGAATTCACAACCTGTCCACGACCACGACGGGCCTCTTAATTTTTGAAAGAATAATCTAGTATTTAACATAAAAAACATCGTTTTTCTACCTACTTGTATATATAAACATTTTATATCCAACTATTCCACTGATTGCCTTTTAGTTCGGGCAGCTTTAGTTAACATTCGCTCAATCGGCGTTGATTGGTGGGTGCTACTTTTTTTTGATGAAAAAAATGACGTAATTACAAGATAGTTTCTTTTATTATTTTAAAGTGGGCTTGGAGTGACATATTAGAATATTTTTTGTAAATATCTGAACACACACTTATATTTCTTTATTTTTTATTTATTTTAGCTAGCTAGGCAAAATACTTGGGAACCTAGTGTAAGATACTCCGTTCCCATTAAGATACTTCCATTTCCGATTTTTCACTGAATTGTCGAGGCTTTAAGTTTTGAATAAATTTAACAAAAAAAATTATTAAAAATTTAATATTTTCTATATTAAATATTTCGTTGTCCTGAGTCAGTCGGACACTTTTCCATTATATGTATGTAGATTATGGTAATATCTCCTCACTAATTCCTGATCGTTCATCTATAATAATATATTTATTGCAACTACCCGCTGTCTATTGAACTCAAAATAAATTTTTGCCCAAAAATAAATGTTCAAAGAAACAACTTGAATTTACCTTTGAAAAGTTCATATCTTTATTAACAAGAGAAGAACTCATAATACTTATTCAAGTGAGAAGATTTTCTTTAATATCTAAGAATTTTAAATCAAGACGCCTTCAGGGCAGGAATGATTATATCGAAGGTACCGACATTGGGATAGTGTCTGACTACACAACGCGATGGATGTGGGGTCGATTCCTATTCGGGAAATGTTTGAATTATTTTTATTTTCCCTTTAAAGCGGGGCCTTAAGTTCCATCACTCTACAGGGAATGTCTAGTATTTAATTTGTTTTAAGTCTTGGAGCCGCATTTATAGACCGCTCCCAACTCTGATTTCGATCTTGAAACACCGTTTTCATTATAATTCATGAATGAAAAGGGCATCTCAAGATCGATCTCATAGTTGAGGTTGTATTATAAATGAGCCTAGGATCTCTATTAAGCCATGCAGATAGAAAAAAAATAAAGCAAAACCTTTCATAAGTATCTATACCTAACTATAGTGCCGTAGATAGAAACTATAAAATATTTATATTAACCCCACGATATTTTTATTTATAATAATCAATAAATAAAATACACACATATATTTAGTTAAAATTACCAAAGAAAATATGATTAGAAACCAAGTAAGGCTGCTCAGCACTCAGTTAAAGTTAATTATAATATGATTCTCAGGTCAATCGAGTTATATTTTATGTCAAATTATTTACGTATTAGGGGTAACGCAGTAGGGTGCGTGGCGAGGCGTATTCAAAAATTTTAAATACATTTAAAAAATATATATAAGTCATACACTATATAGGCGTAATGATCGTAGGTTCGATATCTACTGAAAGTTGTGTAAATATTAAAAATAACTTCTTTTCTTATCTGGTTAAATTAAAGTGGAAAAAGCCTGCGAAGAAAAACTACTAGGGGCGGTGTAAATGCGTAGACGTATGTACCCACGTATAATGTTTATATAGGTAGGGTATTTTTAAGAGGAATGAAAAACTCAGTAATTAAGGGGGAGAACCATATTCTTGGATTTACAGGAAAAAAAGTGTGATGCTGCTTTTTCTTAAATTCTCATCATCAATGTGAAACTCATTGTTTTCTCTAACATCTTTCTAATAATAAATGTTTAAAGTAAAACAAAACTATTGAAAAATTCACGAGTAAGAGAAAAATCACATTTATTCAACTTTTATTTATGTTACAAATATTATGTACATATTGGAATGTATAAATAAATATTTATTGGAACTCTTTCATTCTTGAAATGTTGTGTTAGTTTCATTGTGACCTATTTTCTTATTCTCCATTGTTTTTTCAGCGTCACTACTTTTTAATTTTAGAGGTATATATTTATAGATATACATATATATTTTGTCCAGAGTTTTGTCCGTCATGTGAAGAAAGCTTTTAACTGAAGCGTGATGGTTATTGGTTAGATTTTCACACAGCACGCAATGTCTCGAAAATTGAGGAGAAATTGGAGAACAGAGAGTCTTAACCCCAGTTTCCCTATGCCTACCCTACTATACGCGAAAACGCGTCAAGTCGCTTCCATTTATCCTGTATACATATGTATCACATTAAATTGAGGTCGTTTTGGCGCAGGGGCACGAACACGAGACTTTAAACTCGACGGTTGTTGGTTCGATTTCCACTCGGAGGAATGAATTGTTTTTTGTTATTATTTTTATTCCTTCGCTCTGGTACCATGGCAAAACGTGGCGTTGAGTTTCGCCAAACAACACAAAGTGCCTGGGAACGTCTTAACACTTATTGAAATATTCTGAAATTACAAAGGTATATTCAATGTAGGACTACTTGTATTAGCTAAACTTAAATAGAATGCATATCGAGCGATGTATAATTACACGTCTCCCGGCTTCACGTCACAACTCCTAAACTTATACTGGACGACGAAATCAATCTAATATTATACAATATTTAAAGGTAACATTGATTTTATGTCATACTATGTTGTTTGTGGTCGTAGTGGCACAGTGGAAAACTGTAAACGTAATGTGTGTTGGTTCAATCCCAACTCGTAAACATAGCGCAGCGTTAAATTTCGCCAATGAAGATGTAATATGTTGAAAATTGAATAGAAGGCGTTTGACATAAAATAAAAAAAAGTCTTGAGAAAATCTTTTAAAACTTCTACTTCTAGTAGAAAGAATATAGGGAATACCTTTTTACACTTTAAAACCTTTAGACAAACTAAAGTAAACTCGAAGAAGTTCCACTGCAGGGTAAGGCACCTCCTACCACCCGACAAATACAGTTAATACGTGATGTTAAAAATAAATTCTCTAATATACAGGCATACTTATATTAGTCTCCTATTATATAACCTAAATTTGGTATAAAATATTGTTATTTAAAAGTACTCTGTGAAAAAGGGACTAGTTTTTGTATTCATACAATACTTATTTTTAAAATGCATAGTTATTTTAAGCTGTGAGTGCGTGGAGTGACGCTAGAAGAGGATTTTCTATTTATAATTAAAAAAAAACATACATTGAAAACCATGCTCTTGTATTATAATATAGAAAATATGGTTAATATAAAAATATTACTAAATTAAATTGAAATGGACTATAATATATCTATATATTTTTTTATGTGTAGGGGTTTTTTTTACTGAGAATATATTTATTTTTGCCTTTGAGCTGTATACCGAATAGGCAGATGAAACCTAGAGTTCAAACTCCCCGTTTCACACGCACTGCCCAATTTTCGAAACGCCGTGGTTTTTGATACTAGAACGAAGAAATAATAATAATTCATTAATCTAAAGGAACACGAACTGTCTCTCACGCTTTTTCCTTAATCACATGGTCGACGCGTGAACCTCCAAATGGAAATCGAACCTACAATCATCGCATTCACAGTAAGTCGAAAACTTACGTACTTAGCAGTCGAATACTATTAATTATTCATTTAACCGCGTCTAAAACTAAATGCATAGTTGCTAGCCGCGTTTTAGTCTAATGGCCGTTCTGTATAATTAAGATGAACTGTAGGTTTTTTTTGTTTTAGTACTGGCAAAGTAAGGGTTTGGATTCCACAAAGACGGATAATTATGAAGAAGATATTTTATAAAGAAGTGTCTGTTTGTGCATTTAACGATGTGATAGTAGTCTCTTTGTAGTTTGGTCGCGGTATTTGTGGGTTCGATTCCTTGGTGAACTTGGTGAAATGAACAAATGTATTGATTTTAATAGAAGAAAATAAATATCAACAATAATTTAATGAAAATTAAATCAAATAATAAAATTTGTTAAAGAAAATAATATTTCAATTGACATAAAGTAATGCTCTGTCTATTTAAATCGACGAAAGTAAAAATATTTAAAATGTACAAATATTCGCGAATATCGAACTCACGACCCCACCGTACCTTGACAACATGACACATAAGCTCAGCTTCAAGAAAACCAATAGTTTTATGTTATTTCAAAACCGTTATAGCTGAATTACAATATTTATGAGAGAGTGACTTCAAAATACAGGATTCACGGAAAAGACGGACGCGTGTGAACTGCAAGCTGTAAAAACTATGTTGAAAAATACTACCACTATTACGTATATGAATAGAATGTCCTAAACCTCACTGTATTTTACGAGAATCAATGAAACACTCTTGGTTTCACGCTTTATCCCGTATTTATCGGGATATTGAGCCTAATTTGTAATTTCTCTGACTTCCTCTTTTCGAATGAAGTTAAATTTTGATAAAACTTAAAAAATGCAAGATAAACGAAAAATATGGAGACTCTGGTAAGCCAAAGGGCAACAGAGAGTTCTGCCACTTACAGTCCTACACTGCCACTTCTCTGCAATTTACGCGATATTGGGGAACAGAATGTCTTAACACTAGGTTCCCTCTGCCTCTAAGATACAAGTCGAAGCAGAAAATACTGCTTTATTATATTAATTTTATTTATTTTAAAATAAGAGTCCACGTTTGAAAGCGCGTACCTACACAACTGAGCTTACAAGTCAAAACAATTTAAATACTTTGAATTCAGATTTTCTATATTAATCCCAGCTATAAAGTAATCCACAAAGTTCAGGATTCATATAATTTATAATCGTTAGTTTGTATTTGGTTCGTTTTGCTAAGCTGAGGCAGGTGGCGTATTATTGGCAGTTCAGTTAGACAGACATTAGGAAATTGTAAGTTTATTGATTTTGATTAATGTTTTATATTATTATATATTTTCTATTGTAGATAAAGGCTACTAAAGCTAATTGGGACTGTATCTCAGAGTTAACCTGATAGTTGCGGGTTCAGTTTTCTGGCTCTCAGGACTGCTCGCCTCTAATTCCTTACTCTTCGCCTAATTTTCGAGACACCACAGTGTGGAAAATTAAAATATTTTTAAGTATGTCTCCTTTGAGTGAGAATCGAACCCATAACCCACGGTCCCATTACGCTATGACAAGAAGAAAATACACAATTTTGTTCTAAAAAGCACTCAAACAGTCGGTTAATCTAAAAAACCAAGTCCTATTGACGATGTACTCAAAAAGGTAGCTGTAGCTGGTTCCAAATCGAACGGCAATCATTTGCCTATATAAATAAGACCTGTAGTTTACTATAGACACCTGCGTAGTGTGGGTGAAGCGTGTGTTTGTTTTAGACACATTGTATACAGAATTTATTTATCTAAATTGTCTTTGATAGATGTATTCATGGAATGGGACTGTGTGATCCTAATAATAATATTATAAATGTGAAAGTTCGTGTGGTTGAATGAATATTTGTTCCATGTTACGAAATAACTGCTGAACAGGTTTAGATGAAACTCTTTAATTATTTACAACAACGCGATTATACATTATTATTCTCTAGAAAGTAACAATTTAGTGCTGCAATTTCAAAATTCAAGTAAGTCTTGACATTTTAAAATTTACAATGGTGGAAACAGTTTAATGTTTAAATATTTTATTCAACCAAGTGGGAATCGAATCCGCCACCTATCGCATTAACAGTAACACTTAGTGCCCCTAAACCAGGGCTGGCCTCAATCTAAATATATTTTAATTAGCATTAATTTTATAGGCACATCTGCACGTACAGTTCTACAATATACTTAGAACGGAACTTTGGGAAACAACAATGCTAATTAGTATCAAAGTTTGTTAGTCCAAGAAATGTTAAAATTATTTATTGTTATTACGGAGATAGCCACACGTTTTGCTTAGCTTTTATACTTAGGAGTAGAACTTAAAGTTACTTTTTACAATCAATTAAATTTGATTTTTTAATCAGATTCACCCTGTATCCCGTATACAGCACGATAGGCAGAGGGAACCTAGTGTTAAAACACTCCGTTTCCCATTTCCTGCCGAATTCTGAAGGCATTGCATGTGGAATGGCGCTACCAGAGCGAAAAAAAGAAAATATTAAATATTTAATTTCCTCGACTGGGAACCCACAACATATATATTAATATAAGGTACATTTATATTAATATAACACCCGAGGGAGGAAAAGTTCAGCGTCTAACATCGTAATAATTAACTAATAGCTCAAGTATAGTCCAGTTAAGAGTTTGATTACTGTCTTAATTATTAGGGATTTGTATATTATATATTATTATTAACTTTAATCATATTATAAGCAAATTGCTTCTCGTAATTATATTATTCTAGCAACTATGAACGCAAATATTCTATGTCGAACGTTAAAGCTAGGTGATGCATACATTCGTTGAAAATTAAGAAAAAAAATAGTTTTCTAATATAGTTAAACATATATTTTTTTAGAAATAAACCTAATTTTACCAAAGTACAGAGTTGGATTGCCTTGCCAGATGTGCATACTCAATATATCTTAAAGGAAAGAAGAGAAAAGAGGATATGCTAAAACAGAAAATGCATAAAGAAAAAAAAAATAGAATAAAGAAGATAATTAAATTTAGTATTTAAGGCCGTCGTGGCGCAATGAAAGGTACAATGTCTAAATGTAAAAACGACAATTGTAAATTTGATTCCCATTCGAGGAATGAATTATTTTCATTTCTTTGCTCAATAAGAAA
>JAEBDU010012653.1:8612-39136 GCA_016802625.1 Heliconius numata | reverse complement strand
CACATCTGTTACAGCCTCCGCACAAACTGAGGGATCATTAGAGGAGAAGCATGCGGATTGCCAAGGATAGGAAGCAAAAAAGGACCGCATTTCATCCCAGTCCGCTGACTTGTATCGCCATACTCGCCGATTTCCTAATTAATTGGGGTCGGGCGGAGAGTATATCGACACAGATTTCAACAAACAGTGGTCAGATCCACCCAGTGGTGGTGAAATAGACACTGAGTAGCGGTCTGGTTCGCTTGACAGCAAGAGATCCAAGCAATAGGCGGTATGCGACTCAACATCAGGTACACGTGTTGCACCTTGGACCAGCTGAGTAAGATTTAACGTTAAGGCAAGCTTACGTGTTTCTCTCCCAGCGTGGTCTGTATCCCGGTATGGGAATAGCCATTCACCATGGTGGCCATTAAAATCCCCCAGTAATACTAGTTGGGCTGTTGGGTACTTTTGTTGAGCCGAATCAGCAGCTTCACTCAAGTATTCGCTAAGCCTAGTTGTCTCCTGATCCCCACTATGTGAACGGTATACACAGGCATAGATTATTTTATCAATGCCCAAGTCTACGAGTGCCCAAAGAACTGAAAAAGAGGGGTCTTCAAACTTACATAGACGCTGAAAGCAGATGTCGTCACGAACGTGGTTTTAAGCTTTACAATTTTCCCAGATTCCGTAGGCTGGAAGAACCTAGTGTTAAAACACTCCCTTCTCCATATCCTACACTTAACGCTTCGTCTTTGTGGACTGGGAAATTTTTGTTTGATTATTTAAATATAATAATTTCTCTTAGTATGACGTATATCTTTTACATGTGCCTAATAAAACATATTTCCAAATTAAAAATAGAATCAGTCGTTTCCTACTATTTGTCATACAGACAGTTAGTTACGTGTTAAAATAAATTAACTAAAATAAGTCTGCCTTGGTTATAAACACTTCAGTTTTATTTAAAATAATGTTAGTTTTTTGTAGATAATAAAATCGTTGTAAAATCATCTTTTGGCACTGTGATAGAGGTGCTGAAATGAGTGCTCTTGTTGAAAAAAGGTTGTTCTCAAAATGTTAAATATGTTAAGTATCTACATACTTAACATAATTCACCAAAATTTTTGATATAAAGATTTAATTCTTTAACTAAGAAGGACTTTCTGTGGCACAAAATTTTCAATTTTATATTCTCTTTACGCAGCCTAAAATATAATCATATTATACTACCAAAAAATTATAAACTAATACACGCAACATTTCAGGGCTAAATTTCAAGGTTAAATCAAACTAATAAACATGTGTAGTTCGTGTAAATATTACTACCGCGAGAATTAGTAGATATTATTATTAGAGCTGAAATAAATAAGTAGTAGGCTGAACTTGGTTTATAAATATTTAGCTTTAGATGAGTTTGGCATGTGTTTATTATTATTCCTCCGTGTCGGCGGCGAATTATTTTTGTGTAAAATATTTTTTAGATAGAAATTCTCATATTGAGGTTGTTGGGGTTTCATTTTCTTTTTTAGAATATTAAATTTTTTCCATCATCATGTTATGTTATGATAATTGAGTAATAAGTTCCGTACCAATTTTATATATCTAAATCAATTTTGTATGACATACAAATTTGCAATAGTTTTTTCTGTGACATCCCTAAAATTATCCAATTTTAGATTTTTCTTAAATTATACTGTAAGTTGTCACTTCTTGCTAAATTTTATAATTCTAGGTCATGGGAGGTCAAAATTTTCCCATTCTCTCATTATATGAAATTCTATGTTCTATGTAAAATTTTCCCATTTTCTCATGTTGTCAATATAATAAGAATATTTCTATAATATACGACATAAGCATTGCAGACATAAATACTCGTTTCTTTTGATTGAGTTGACTTAGATGTTACATGTTTGTTGTTATTCTGAACTTCGAGAGACCTGAGCATAAGCTCCTTATTTAACGTTACATATTAGGTACCTTCAAGAGTTTTTGAAAAAAAAAGTCTTCTTAGACGGACAACGCATTGATACTGTCCATGTAAAATAACGGAACTTATACTATAGTAACACAGAAAATTTGCGGTAAAAAGGTGTTAGTCTTCTATGAAGACATACAAATATACACGTTATTGGAAAATAGCCAAACAGAAGTTGAGTTTTACGACTTCCATACAGTGTGTTTTATAATAAAAAATTTACTATTCATCATAAATAATATTGAGATCTCATAAAAGAATATCAAAAATGCTGAACAAATTTTTTATATCATATTTGTTTATCAGATATGTGGATTCAAACAAATTCTTATGACGTTTGATTTTTTCAAAAGTAACTCTAACACTTAAATAACTAAAGCTGTGACATAGTTTTATAATGTTGTGTAATTCTTTACATATATAAATAAAATAAACATAATTATGTAAAGCTCATAACCAGCATAAACTTCTTCTTTCTCTCCACTAGTTAGGGGTGATAGTCAAAATCCTATTATTTTTGTATTGTTAGGTATATTAAATATATCACCTATTTTGCCTATTACGGTCTATAATATACTAGCGAACGCGCGCAGCTTCGCTTGCGTATTTAGGGGTGAATTCTAATAAACCACGAAACGTGTTCAATGAAATATTTTTAAGAGTCTAAATTTCAAATTTCATAAAAATCGGTGGCGATTTAAAAAAAAATCCATACAAACTTTCAACCCCTTATTTGCACCTTTAGGGGGTTAATTCTAGAAAACCATGAAACACACGTTCAATTAAATATTTTTAAGAGTCTAAATTTCAAATTTTATAATAATCGGTGGCGTTTTAAAGATTTTTCAATACAAACTTTCAACCCCTTATTTGCACCCTTAGTGGGATAGTTCTAGAAAACGGTGAAACACGTATTCAATTAAATACTTTTAAAAATCTAAATTTCAAATTTTATAAAAATCTTTATCTTGATTTAAATTTTTTTCCATACAAACTTTCAACCCCTGTCTCACCCCTTTAGGGTTAAAATTTTTCAAAATCCCTTCTTAGTGGATGTCCAGATTACGAAAGTCAACATCTGTTCAAATTTCACGTTTCTACCACCAGCGGTTACGGCTGTGCGTGCGTCTTACCTCAGTCAGTATATGTATATGTCAGAGGACAAGTCCTTTTATATATATAGATTATATTAATTAATTTTTCGATTTATTAATTAAATATTACTTTCACTGAATAAATAAAAATTTTAAAAACATAATATCAAAAAAAATCACCATAACGTTCGGTAATCTATCACGTAAACGAAGTTACCGTCTTGTCGGCATCAGTTAAAATGTGCACGGGAAGCATTTGCCGCTGACGGTAACCTCATTACTGACGTTTCGACACTGACATGCTGAATAAGTGCCAAAATTAAGTAAAATTTTATCATATAACACATTATTAATGCAGGATAGGCAGAGGGAACCTAGTGCTAAGACACTTTGTTTCAATTTTGTGAACACTTTGTTCCGAATACTAGAGGCATTGCGTGTTGAGTGACGAAACTCGACGCCACGCAAAATGCCCCCATTGCAAGATTTTGAAGAAGAGAATTTCTCATAGTATATTTATCTTTAACAACTGTGGACAAAAATGTTGAAAAATTTAAATCATTAAATGTTTCAACACGAAACTAACAGATAAGCACCTACCAATATAGCATTCGGAATCAAGTGAAATGACCGTAATGACCGACACGATCGCGACAAAGGGAACGGAATTGTTTTCTGTATAATCTAATGCGGGCGCAACATTTCACTCGCCAAAGGTTTTTTCTACGCTAATTTCTAAATTCCTGACTTAACCCATTTCTAGATTTATATGAAAGTCAAAAGATAATGAAAATTTTAAAAGTATTTAGCACTGTGTTTGCTATAAAAGGAAAACATTAGATACTAAAATGCTTTTACGTTGTGAAATTTGTACTATTTATTTTACATGTTTCAAATAATCAAACTAGACGTAGTGACGTAGCAAACTATAAACTTGACGGTTGCGAATTCTATTCCCGTTCGGGGGAGTTCATTATTTTCATTTTCCTCATTCTGGTAACAAAACAAAACACAAATTTGAGCAGTGCGTGGGGACAGGAGTGAGTTACATATGTATTTTCCAAGAAGATCGCCGATGCAGGAATTCCTTAAAAGGGGAACAGGTGTTGAGTGTTGACATCTTCAGTGTGGGAATGCATAATTGCAATTTGTGAATTATATATTTTATTGTAATTTCTAAATCATTAATCGTTAGAGCTTACATCGAGTAGGTCATACTTTCACTTTTAGTAATAAGTTTAATTGTAATTATTTTTAATTAATTAAAATTAGTTTAAAACAGTTTTTGGTTTTTTTTCGACCTTCTGGCTGTAGCTAACGTAACTGGCGCAGTCGGTAGGATACTAGAATAGGGACTGTTAGGTCAGTGCTAGTATCCTGAACCTACGGACCAGCTGCAGAACCGGGAGGAGAATCCAGACTTCGATTCACGAGGAGAAACCAGAAATGAAATTTTTGTGAGTACATTTGATATATTCTCGTGTTGCTCTTTTCCTAGTTGTAATTCCTTTCCAAAATTTATCATCCTAGAGTTTATAGACAACGGGAATCTGCATCCCAGCAGGCCCGTAATCGTAGTATAGATAGTAGTAGAGATTTAGGTTTAGAAAATAATTTTCAATTTTTAAATAACGAAAAATTTAATATGGCTCAAGACCTTGATAGCGTTTACAAAATCCTTAGGGTTGTGCCGGAATTTGATGGAAACCCTAATGTATTAACTAGATTTATTAATATTTGTGATCAAATTGTAACGCAATATTTAAATAATACGCCAGGCAGTGAATTAACTAATTTATGTTTATTAAATGGGATACTAAATAAAATCACAGGAACGGCCGCTTCTACAATAAATTCTAATGGTATACCAGATAGTTGGCTGGGTATAAGAACTTCATTAATTAATAATTTTTCTGACCAACGTGACGAAACAGCCCTTTACAAGGACCTCTCTTTGGCCGTGCAGGGAAATAAGTCTCCCCAGGAATTTTATAGCCACTGTCAAACGCTATTCAGTACTATAATGACTTACGTTACACTACATGAAAGTATACCGACTACAATAGAAGCTAAACGCGATCTATATAAGAAAGTTACGACCCAAGCATTTGTACGCGGCTTAAAAGAACCCTTAGGGTCACGAATTCGATGTATGCGACCCGAAAGTATAGAAAAAGCTCTTGAGTATGTGCAGGAGGAATTAAATGTTATATATTTACAGCAACGTACTGACGGACAAAAACAGCAATCAATTCCTAAACCAAATCCAATACCATTTATACCTCCTAGAATACAAAATTCTCAACCTCCAATTTTTAATTGGCCAACACCTGTAGGACAACGCCCTGTTCAACAATCACAACCATTCAAATTTAATTTTAATCGGAATCAACCCCAATATAATATGCCTATTCAAACGAGAACGCAACAAATGTTTAGCGCACCACCACCTAACTATAATCCACGTAGCAACGTTTTCCGGTTGCCCCCTAGAAATAATCCACCTCAAAATTCTATGCCTAGACCTATGAGTGGAGTCCAGAATTTTACCCCCAGACCTTTACCCCACACTTTGATGACTGGACATGACTGGCGAAAATCGGGTAATCCGATTTTCGCCAGTCACTATCATAATAGTATCATAATAGTCACTATCACGCCAGTAATCACCTACAAACTATTTTAAAGCACGTGAAATGAATATGAACGAATGTTTGCCTTATGAAAATATGCATTATAATTACCCTGAATATTATTACGAGCCAGAGTATAGTTATTATAATGAATATGATATTTATGACAATGACTACAGACCCGACTTTTACGATAATAATTTAATTACATATAATGACACGAATGACGATAATTTATTAAGTGAAACTGAAGTACCATTGGATTCTAATGTTTTAAATCAGGATTTTCGGTCGAAAGAGAGATCACTCAAACCAAAATAGATTTAAATTTACAGACACAGAGACAGCTTCCCTATATTCAAATTAATAATCCCCCACTTAAATTTTTAATAGACACTGGCGCAAACCAATCATTTATTAGCCCCAGTGCTGTAGCGAAATATTTTTCAAATGTTTCCCTTAATTATGACCCTTTTGAGGTCACAAATGTGCATACAATTAGCAGGAATGAGTATTCTATAACTTTACCATGCTTCGAAGAGTTCAAGGATACGGGAAATATAAAATTATTTATATATAATTTTCACGATTATTTTGACGGACTTATAGGACTAGACTTATTAACAAAATGGGAAGCTAAAATCGATTTAAAGGACGGATATTTAATTACTCGCTCTGCTTCGAATCCTATTACTATGTATAATTCGCGTAATGTTAATCTTTACGAGGACATAATACCAGCCGGGACCTCGAAAATAATTCGTATTCCCATAAATTCCCCAGACGGCGAAGTTTTTATTAAAGAACAATTTATTTGTAATTGCATTATTCACGAATGTATTACCACTGTAACTAATAACCGCGGCTACCTAGAGGTACATAATCCGACACCGAATGACATCATACTATCTCTCGACCGGCCGGCAAGCGCTGAATTGTTTAATATTGAGAACACTTGCACTCGATATACGACACGCAGACAAGACGTAATATCGCGATTAAGAACCGACCATTTAAATAATGAGGAAAAAAGTAAGCTTGTTGCTCTCTGTTCGAAATATTCGGATGTTTTTTATATTGAAGGTGAATCTTTGACTTTTACTAATAAAATTAAACATAAAATTAGGACAACTGACGAAACTCCCGTACATGCAAGAACTTATCGTTATCCTTTCGTACATAGACAAGAGGTTAGGGACCAGGTTGCGAAAATGCTAGACCAAGGTATTATACGACCATCCGACTCTGCTTGGAGTTCACCAATCTGGGTAGTACCTAAAAAGACTGATGCTTCCGGTAAACAAAAATGGCGACTTGTAGTTGACTTTCGAAAATTAAATGAAAAAACCATAGATGACAAATACCCAATACCAAATATCAATGACGTGCTAGACAAGTTAGGGAAATGCCACTACTTTACCACTCTAGATCTCGCGAGCGGATTTTATCAAGTGGAAATGGACCCTCAGGATATTTCTAAAACTGCCTTCAATGTAGAGCACGGTCACTTTGAGTTTCTTCGTATGCCCATGGGGTTGAAAAACTCACCCTCTACGTTTCAGAGAGTAATGGATAACGTATTACGAGGTTTGCAAAATGAAATATGTCTTGTTTACCTAGACGATATCATAGTTTTCAATACATCCTTACAAGAACATATAAATAATTTAGAAAAAGTATTTCAGAGACTCCGTGAGTCTAATTTCAAGATTCAGATGGACAAGTCTGAATTCCTTAAGCTGGAAACAGCTTACCTTGGACACATAATTAGCAAGGACGGTATCAAACCAAACCCGGACAAAATTTCCGCTATAAAAAAATACCCAATTCCAAAAACCGCCAAAGAAATAAAACAATTTTTAGGACTTCTCGGTTACTACCGTAAATTTATTCCAGATTTTGCCCGCATTACGAAACCTCTAACGCAATGCTTAAAAAAAGGTAAAAAGGTTACCCTTGACTCTGAATACATAAGCTGTTTTGAAAAATGCAAAACTCTCTTGACTAACGACCCCATTTTACAGTATCCAGACTTTACCAAGGACTTTAACTTGACAACTGACGCATCAAACCTAGCTGTTGGAGCTATCTTATCCCAGGGGCCAATAGGAGCTGACAGACCCATATGCTTTGCATCCCGCACTCTAAATGATAATGAAATTAATTATAGTACGATCGAAAAAGACCTTCTTGCCATAGTGTGGGCAACTAAATACTTTAGACCATACCTTTTCGGACGAAAGTTTAAAATACTGACAGATCACAAGCCTCTACAGTGGATGATGAATTTGAAGGAGCCGAATTCGCGTCTCACTAGATGGCGACTGAAATTAAGCGAGTACGATTTTACAGTAATATATAAGAAAGGAAAAATGAATACCAACTCTGACGCTCTCTCGCGAATTGAAATTCATATTGAGGAAACTAAAACTTTAATTGAGGAAATTGACGAACTAAACTCTCTTTTAGGAAATCCTTCTGAACAGGTACCACTTCTATCAAATTCTTCGACTGACACAGTACACTCTGATAGGGAAAATCCTATATTAAATATACCAATTACAGACGACCCTCTAAATAGATTTAGTAGACAAATATGTTTTACAGTAGTTAGCGACGTTAAAAGAAAACCGACAGTGACCAAACCTTTTGACAACCATACACGAACTTCTGTACAATTATTAGAAACCAATCTGGAAGAAGATGTTGTTAACGCTATAAAGGAATATGTTAATCCGAAAATAAAGACTGGTATCCTTATTAATCCACCCCTCGCAATGTATTCTATAATTCCTATTATTCAAGATAAATTTAAAAGTTCATCAATGAACCTTGTCTTAGCCAAAATTGAAATAGAAAATATTAGAGACTATTTACGACAACAAGAAATTATATCCCACTATCATAATGGTAAGACAAACCACCGAGGAATAAACGAATGCTACCTTGCTTTGTCTCGGAAATATTATTGGCCTAACATGAAAGAACATATTTCCAAATTTATTAATGAGTGCACAATTTGTGGTCAAGCTAAGTATGACAGGAACCCAATAAGACCCCAATTTAATGTTGTACCCCCAGCTACTAAACCTTTTGAAATTATACATCTAGATTTATTTACGGTACAGAACGAAAAATATATAACTTTTATAGATGTTTTTACTAAATATGGGCAAGCCTATCATCTACGCGATGGAACGGCCATTAGCATTTTACAAGCTTTATTAAAATTTTGTACGCACCATGGTGTACCTATGACAATAGTGACTGACAACGGGACGGAATTCACTAATCAATTGTTTTCTGAATTTACCAGATTACATAAAATTAATCATCATAGAATTTTAGCCCACTCCCCTAATGATAATGGCAATATTGAACGTTTCCACTCAACTATATTAGAACACATTCGAATCCTCAAGCTACAGCATAAAGACGAATCGGTAATTAATCTTATGTCATACGCTATTATAGCTTATAATAGCTCGATACACAGCTTCACTAAATGCAGACCCTTTGACTTATTGAACGGACACTTCGACCCGAGAGACTGTCATGACATAGACTTTAGCCAACATTTATCGCAACAATATATCATAAATCATAAAGAGAGCATGAGGAAAGTTTACGAAATTATAAATAGTACATCCCTTGAGAACCGTAGAACTTTAATAGACAATAGGAATAAAAGTCGCGAGCCAGAAATTGAGTATGCACCCCAACAACAAATTTTTATAAAAAATCCAGTTGCTAGTCGTCAAAAGGTCGCACCTCGATATACGCAGGATACAGTTTTAGCTGACTTACCAATCCATATATACACCTCAAGGAAACGTGGTCCTGTAGCCAAATCCCGCCTAAAACGAGTTCCTAAAGGGGCTAACTTGTTACAGGATACTGGTAGTGCTGACAATCCACACGACGAACCCCTCTGAAATAAGACTTGAGAGCTTGGACAATGGACCTGGACTGTTACCTTACAAACTTGGACCTATACGACTGACAACTCATTATCATTCTTTCCTACAATATATTAGATTAGACTGTATAGAGGACAAAATAGAACTTTTAATGACCCAGTTAGACAGACTTCAAAGCCTTAGTAATGAAACTTACCTACTCTATGAATTGCAAATAAATTATCTTACTGAAAAGCTTGCCAGACTTTCTGACCAACTCAAATCATTAGAACCAAGTCGTGTCAAAAGAGGTCTTGTGGACGGCTTGGGTTCCATAATCAAAAGTATAACAGGAAATTTAGATTACAAGGACGCTTTAAATTATAATAATGCAATAAAATTATTAGAAGATAATCAACACAAAATAGTATCCGAATTTAATAGCCATGTTAGTTTAAGTAAGGAATGGATGTCGAAACATAGTAGCATACTTACTCAATTAGTTGAAAATCAAATTAAAATTAATAACACTTTAGAACTCATTTTAAATTCAAATATCTATAGGAGGGATAGTTTAATGAAATATGCAAAATTTGCGCAGCTTTTGGTAATTATAGGAGAAAATATAGAAGATTTAATGGACGAGTTAACTAGGGTAGAAAATATGTTAGCTTTTATTCGTGTTTCAACTACACACCATTCTATGATAGAGATAAGTGTTTTAGAATTAATGATAGACAAATTAAGGAAAATATATAATAAGGATCAAATTATAGACTTAGAATTAAGAGACTATTATGATATTATAGAACCAGGATGCTATTATACAGATAAGCAAATAGTGATAATTTTTAAATTTCCAATAGTTTCTGTAGATATCTACGACCTCTATAAACTTTCCATTGTACCTAACAAAGCCCAAAATGTCATTATACCTCCATATCCTTTCATAGCAATTAACGAGAACTCGTTCCTGTACATGGAGACTGAATGTCGAAAGGTTAAACACTGGTATCTGTGTGAAAAGGAAGTGAATCAACGTGTTCGTAAGGACTCTGACTGCGTGCAGCAACTGATTGTTAATCAAGTTTTAAATGATTTTTGTCAACATACAACGATAACTCTAGCAAAAGAGGCAATGGAAAAGTTGGATGATCAACATTATGTTCTATCCTTCCCGCATCTCAGCAAAGTACAGTTAGTCTGCAACAGAAAAGAAGTTACATCGCTCCAGGGCAGCTATTTAATCAGTATTCCCGTGAAATGCTATATGAAAACTGCGGAGTTCACCATCATAAATGACAGTGATGAAGTAAAAGGACAGCCACTGAAATTGATGCAAATACCGTTCAGCGCAGAGAATCAAAATAATGTTCCTACTCACCTCAACGTTAAATCAATAGATTTACAAGAACTTCATAGCATTCGAGAGAAAATAATTCAGGAAAAACCATTACAACTAGATAAGCTCCATTCAAATACATTTTATCATACTACAATACCCTTATATGTTTTGATATTAGGTGCAGGTGCACTGATTATAGGCATCGCAACCCATCGTTATAAGTTACGGAAAAGCCGAAAACATAATGAAGATACAACCTTAACTTCAAATGATAACATAAGTGAGCAGCGAGGTGAAACAGGGACATCAGGGATGCATAGTAAGATGCCAGCAACATTTTATCTCAATGTCCTAAAATAGTTGCTGATTTGAGGGTGGAGGAGTTAAATATGTATTTTCCAAGAAGATCGCCGATGCAGGAATTCCTTAAAAGGGGAACAGGTGTTGAGTGTTGACATCTTCAGTGTGGGAATGCATAATTGCAATTTGTGAATTATATATTTTATTGTAATTTCTAAATCATTAATCGTTAGAGCTTACATCGAGTAGGTCATACTTTCACTTTTAGTAATAAGTTTAATTGTAATTATTTTTAATTAATTAAAATTAGTTTAAAACAGTTTTTGGTTTTTTTTCGACCTTCTGGCTGTAGCTAACGTAACTAGTGTCTTAACACTAGATTCCCTCTATTTTCCTAATATTATTTAGCTGAACCGATTAGATTTCATTTTTATCTATCTATATTTGCTTATTATATTCACACTACCAGGTACTCTATTTTACTATAATGGGGTATATTCATTCATTATTGAAACTAAATATAATGAACTCTTGAAAGATTTTTTTTAATAGTTTAATATATACACTTCGTTAACAACTTACATGACGAAATCCGTCACTGAGTATTACTGAAAACAGAATATTTTCAGCACACGTCACGAAAGCTAGAACCCAATGAAGCGTATTACTACATACGCCGCATCATATGCCACAGGCCATTTATCTCCACAGAGTATAAAAAAAAAACTAAGAAACTAGTAATACTTTGAAAATAGTAAATAAATAATAAATTCGAAGTCGTTGTAACGCAGTGGCACAAGAGTGTGACTGTAACGTGACAGTTGTGAGTTCGATCCCCATTCGAGGGAATAAATTATTATTTATAAATATCATATCTTCGTTCTGGCAACAAAATAAAAACCCGACGTTGAATTTCGCCATTCAACACGCAATACCTCGAAAAATTCGGTGGAAAGTGGGGAACGGAGTGTC
The DNA here is from genome assembly GCA_016802625.1 of Heliconius numata. Taxonomy (NCBI): domain Eukaryota; kingdom Metazoa; phylum Arthropoda; class Insecta; order Lepidoptera; family Nymphalidae; genus Heliconius; species Heliconius numata. The sequence continues at coordinate 26,933 of JAEBDU010012653.1, read as the reverse complement.
TTAACACTGGGTTCCCTTTGTAAATAATACCTGTTTACCCCGCTGTATGTAGGGTACAACGTGAAACTGAACTTTTATTTATGAAAGCAGCGTCGATGGCGACGTAAATCTAAATCACTGGGCTGATGGCGACAGTCGCGCCAATTGAGCGGATATTTCAATAAGGGCCCTTATCTTTACGTCTATTGAACGAGTGTTTCCGCTATCACATCTGTTTAGTCGTGTTATTGAGTGGTATAAGAATTTGATATTAAAAGTATATTTGTAACAGAATTGATGAAAATACTGCTGTATTATAATATACTCCTATAATGTTAAGGTAAAATTTATATTTTTAAATCACCATATTTTTTTACAGCTTCACGCACGTAAATGTAGAGGTAGACAGAAGGTCCTTACTACTTAGACACTCCGTAGCCCACTCTCCGCAAAAATGTCCAGACTTTGCAGGTTGAATAGTTGAACTCAATGTCGCGCTTTGTCGTGTTACCAGAGGGAGAAAAGGGAAATAATTCATTTCCCCCGAGTGAGAATCAAACCTAAAAAAGTCGCGCTTACATTCAGAATCAGTTGTTCGTAGTACCGCTATACAAAGACGGCCTAACGCAAACATAATACATAAGAAAAGAATATTAATTAATAATTGAAATCCGTTATTGCAAAGGATTATTATTTCAATAGGTTCGAAGCACTAAAGTCTCACAATATCATTTCACTTTCCAGTAAACAAGAAATGAGATAAAAGTAACACAAACAAATGGTTTTAATATAAAAACGTTTTACAGTAAGTTGCTAGATTTTTCTTAGAAGCTTGGTTGACAATTTGTTAGCGAATGAATACAATATTTACTGTGCCAGGTCTGTCACTAAAAGGGATTTCTATTATAAACCTGAAGATTTTTTTTAAGTTTATTTTATTAATATTAAAAAAATTGTTATATATGTGTTAAATAATGAAATATAAGATAAATAAATATATGAATATTTTAATAAAAAAATTGCTAAGTATGACTTATTCCTAGTTTTAAAGTAAATATTTAGAATTTTAAAGAATAGAATATCTATAGTTTCTTATCAGTTTTAAATAAAACAAAATGTATGAGATGGACGGATGGATGATATTTTCGAAGATAGAAGATTTTTGGCAGATACAATGGGTTAGCACACACGTACTTGGCTAACCAAAGTCGGTATACTGCCAGTATTTATTTTTCGTACAAAAATTGAAAGCTGCAGCAATTTTTCTTTAAATTACATTTTGTATTTTACTTTGATTATTTTGAAATTGATTTACATTTAACACAAAAGTAAGTTGAACAAAAGTTAGGCGTTATTAATATTACATTTAAATAAAGTATTTAAATAAAATAAGAAATTTGTACAACATTTTTAGACAGAACAATACTAATTAAATGTAGATAATTTCCATATGTGGCATACAAATAACTTTTGTATTGTAAAAAATTTTGATTCAGACTATTTCAGATTTGAGCTTAAATTCTACCATCAAAAATACAATACCACTGAGCTGCCTGTAAGCCTGTAAAGACAAAAAAGAAAAATTAAATGAAGCATCCCGACGTCAATATTTTATAAGCCTTGATTTAGTAACAAAAATGAAATTAATCCTATTATAGTAAGACGCTTAATTTTTGAGTTTCGTTTATTTTACATTTTTTAACTAGCGACTCGTTCGCGGCGTCACCCGCTTGAACCACATATTTATTTATTTACAAATCTGTAGGACTTTCATGTTTTAATACCCTCAGATTTCGACGAAACATGGAAAACAGACAATAAATATTAAGAGAAGATTGCTAAAATACAATAGTGAAAACCACACTTCAATCGGTCATGCTATTTCTGAGATTAGCGTGAACAAACGCACAGGTATGTCCCCAATATATCTTCTATACCCTCTTCTATGTATTCTATGTACAATAAAATTTTACTTTTGTATAATATACGTTTAGGTATTAGAGAAAAACGTACAAAATTATCTGCTTTATCGACTAAAATGTTGCTAGAAAACTGAAATTGCGTAACTCTAACTCGTAACAATGACAAGTGAGCAAGATCACGAGTCTCATAATGTGACATGTAAACGTGACTTTTTCTGTTTTACAAAGTTCGGAGTGAATCGTATGAATACTTGTGTCATTACTACTTTTGGCTCAATATTAAATCGAAATCATATAGCCCTTTGGCGCAGTGGCATATAATATGTAAACGCAATGGTTGTGGGTTCGATCCCTACTACGGGGAATGATATGAATAATTTTCATCACAATTTCTATTATAAATTATTTCATTTTTCAGAAACTAAACAAACAGGTAAATTCTAGATTTCACGCTAAAAAACATATACGGAGTGTCTTGACTTGACGGTCTATAAAGAATCTGCACACTGCCATATGACTAGTTCTAATTCTCGTTCTAGAGTCATATAGATCTGTTATAGATCTGCACTCTCCTCTGCCTACTCTGCTGAATACAGGAGATGTGAAGCTGAAAAAAATCTATATATACAAGCTTTTACCTGCGGCTTCGCTCTCATATTCAAAAGGAAATAATCAAAACATATGTATGTATGAGACATACCTCATACTCATACCATTCAACATTTTTATTACTTTTGTTTTTGACAGATGTAGGAATCCCGCCCATGGAAAAAATAAATAAATAATATTCCAAATGCGCTACTGGGTTAAATTAGTAGGCAATGTCTGTAATCCGGCGAAAATCTCAGTAGTATGCAGAAAAGAGAGACATCTTATGTAAATACCTATGGAATCCATAAACATGAATCTTACACTATATATTTATATTAAAGTAACCAGAACCTAAAAATAAACTTGTAAGATCTAACGAGTAAACGAGACGTAAGCAACATCGATATATTACTGTTTGCGTATCATTAAATAAATATTATGATACCGGTGCAACAGCGTATGTATCTACTTCTACTATATAAATATATTGGAAAATAAAACTGTAAATGCATAAAGCGTCTTTGATATTAAATCTACTAGGTTATACATTAATTCTATCATAATTTATTTAACAGATTTATTGAATATATAAAAAAAACGAAAATAAAACATACTCTGTCCTTCAGAGAACCTTTATTTCTAATTGTATGATGTATACAAAAGTAAAAAAAATATTTTACTTAAAGTCTTGAAGACCAAAATAAATTCGCATTCATAACGTTGACGCTTAAAACTCAAGTTTCGGTTGTAGTTAAACTGAATTTAAATTACTTACTTAGATATAATAAAGTTTCTAAATAAAATGAAGCAGCCTGATTAAGCAGCTTAATATGACTTACATTTTAATGATGGTTTTGCCTTTTTGAACAGAATAGCGTACAGTCCGTGAGGCATAAGCTAAACTTTGCATTTGTGTGAGTGTACACGCATAGTGTAGATGTGACGATGGCTCGAGGTGCGGTGCATCCCTTGCTTGGTTTAAATTGGTTAAATACTGCTTTTTGGCCATCGACTGGAACGCGACGGTTGTGGGTTCGATCCCCACTCGAGAAAGTGAAATATTTATTTACGTTTATATTTCCATTTTCGCTCTGGTGTCAAGGCAAAGCGCGGCGTTGAGTTCTGCCACTCAACACGCAATGACTCCAGAATTTGGCAGAAAATGGGAAATGGAGTGTTCCCTAGACACTAGGTTCCCTCTGCTTACCCTGCTGTGTGCGGGAAACCGCGTGAAGCTGGTTTAGGTAGTAAATAGCCTTAATATTAAGATAAAAATATATATACATATTTTACATATCTATGTATATGTAAAACATAGGAAATAATTGAGTACGAAGTAGCGAAATGAGGCAACTATCCATTCTTTTAACCAATAACACAATCTATCTATATGAATTATGAATACAAAAATTTCACAATAATACAAAAAGGTCACAATAAGTGCACAATAATTGCTATCAATTTGTCAAGAGAACTTTAAACTTCGGTTTCATACAATAATGGCTTCATTAATACATACTAATAAGATTAATTTTCCAATGTCAACGGAAGCCATAGCCGGCATTACTGTGCATCAATCAACTGTAAAATGCATTCCATCATTACAAGCGCTTGGTCCGCTATTAATGGTTTTCCAGTAGTTCAAACCATTTTGTAACCGCGAACTGGTGAACTCACAATTTACCAACTTCATTTATTATTGTTTGTGTGGAATCGCCCGCTATTGATGTTTGATGTTATAACATTACGAGAAACACGTGACATTACGTGTATTTTACATTATGGTTTGTTAATATTTAATTGCAATAATAGTGCTAAAACACTTTGTTCTCCATTTTGAAAATGTTAAATGTTAAAAATACTATTCCTGTTCCATATGAGGTTCATACCATGAGGTTACCTTACCTACCGAGGAGGGTACCTAATGTCGAATATTAATTTAATTTAAAATTTTGTTTATTGCCAACAAAACACACAAATACTTTTAATAAATATCTATTAATAATTATATTTTTGTTTTGAAGTTTTTATTTTAAAACGACGCATCGATGTGTAACGAGTAGCTAGCGTTTCACATAAAATACTAGTCTATTATTACCTACTGGTAGTCTATTTTTAACATATAGAGTATAACATTTACAAGTTTATTACATATTCATTTCATATATTTCGGCTATAACGAGATCGTGCCATTCAAATATATTGTGCCCAAACGCTTTTGTCCAATAAAACAAAATAGCTACAATTACTTCGAATATGAATCGGAATGTGTAATAATATTATTGCAATATATATTATTTCTCATACCGATTGTTCGGGGTCCCCAAATTCAAGGCATCCAGAAGCGGTGGACCGAATAATAAGATTATACAGAAGGTGGAGGAGACAAGTGTTTGCCGCGTATTGATTTTAATAGGTTCAAATATATCAATAAGATGAGGCGATTACGTGACTTTAGATATAATACAATGTCTTCAAAGGTTCTCAAAGGTGGGCTTTCCTTCAAAAGCAGTAAAATAACCTAGATATATAAAAATCTGCTTCACGCTGTATCCCGTACACAGCAGGGTAGGCAGAGGTAGCTTAGTGTTCAGACACTCCGTTCCCCAGTTTCTGCCGAATTCTGGAGGAATTAAAGGCAGAAATATAAAGCTTATATGCATATAGATATATTATGTGGGTTACGTATATGTCCCACTTACTATTAGGTAACCCGAACAGAGTTGAGTTACTTCATTAATTTTATAAATTGATTGATGTATAGCGAGTGACTAGAGGAAACTATTATGTTGCTTTATTTGAATTTGCCAAGTAATAGGTTAAAGCGATTGTTGGTTATGAGTCCTTTATGTAACCCTTAACCAATGATTAGTCATTAAAGTTAATTTAAAAATAAAAATGTTTAATTTTTGAGGCCAGTAGTGGCGCAGGGGCACAAAGTTTGCTCCAAAATCGACTGGTTGTGTGTTCGATTCCCACTCGAGGAAAGGAAACATTTATTTTTTCATTTTTAATTCACTTTTAAATTTATATTTTCATGTCTTCGATATGGTGTCGAGGCAAAACGCGGTGTTGAGTTCCGCAACTCAACCCGCAATGCCTCCAGAATTCGGTCTAAAGGGGGGAACGGAGTGTCTTAACGCGAGGTTTCCTCGGCCTGCTGTGTGCGGGATACAGCGTGAAGCTTATTTTTTTAATTTTTATATGACAGATATATCATGGATCTAGACAGAGAACAAACGTCACGATGTAAGATGTCCACCAAAAAACGGAAATACCAAAATAGCCATAAGCTTGCAGACAAAGAGAAAAGCTACCGTAAACTTTATTAATTTAATATCACAGTAAACAAACGTACAATGCAAGTAGTATATATATATATTTGTTGTACTAGAAAACTAAGTGGACTGTATAAAGCTGAAGATGTTTAAATTTGAACGAACGGTAGTAGTCGAAGAGCAGTTGCATTCGTTGAGTACTTCTTGTGTGCTATGAAGCTGCTACGATTTTAACTATAGCGTCGTCGTAGCGACGTAGTTTACAATTTAAAATTATTTGTGGTGGTTTTTTTGTAAATAGTTAAAATATATTTAGTTTTGCTTACAAACATTCAGTCCTATTTTAATATGATTTTAAATATAATTTATTTAGTTTTGTTAACAAACATTCAGTCTTATTTTAATATGTTTTTAAATTATTTAATAATAAAATTAATGTAGATAAGTTCCTCGTGGTGTAGCGGCACAGTACCTGACTGTGAGAGCGACAGTTGTGGCTTTCTTTACCAATCAGCGAAATTGATTGTTTTGAGAATAACTCTTCTCTTCTATGGTAACAAGCGTAGTGTCGACATTCAACATAAAATGTCTCGCAAAAAGAGGAAGAAAATAAAGAACAGTGTCTTAACACAAGGTTCCATCTGCCTACTCTGCTATATAGAGGATACAGCGTAAAGCTAAGTAAAAAAATGGTGCAAATAGATTTATTACAAATAGTTAAATAAATATTATTATAATTTAGCTTATTAATTATTTATTTTTAACCTTAATTAATATTACCTGTTCATTTTGATTTTATATATCTTAATTTGCAATACGTCTGTCGTTTTACAAATAAGTACATACAGCAAGTTAAAGTACCCTCTCCTGCTTCGGTATAATAAAACTTATCTATCAGTTACTACCCTGATCAGATCACCCAGACAGTTTATAGCTATATTTAATCAAAATTGAAGGACTCCTTACCTCTTTATGGCTTGTTAAACAACGACATTTATCCTTAATCTCATAAAAGCTAGACTTATTTCGTTATATTTCTAATTTAAGATAATTAAACTGATGTTAATAATTAAAATATTTTCTACGTTAACTAATTTTCAGTAAATTATAGTACGATAACGTATATATTTAAAAAAAAAATCAGCTTCACACCGTATCTCGCACACAGCAGGGTAGACAGAGGGAACGTAGTCTTAAGACACGGCGTTCCCCACTTTCTGCAGAATTCTGAAGGCATTGCGTGTTGAGGGGCAGAACTCAACGCCGCGGTTTGCCTTGACACCAGAGCGAAGAAATGGAAATATAAACGTAAATACTGATATATGATATAAATAATTGATAATTTGAAATAAAAATATATAAGAGCCATTTTCAGCTTTTATTTACTGGGTGTAGCTGCCTGTAGATAATATAATTCAATGACCAAACCTAACGTTTATTTGATATTATTTGCGTGATAGATATGATGTCATCATTGTCCCATTAACTAGAGTCGTTGCCAATTTCAGTATTTGTTAGTTATATATTTGATATTTTGCTTCTGTCAGGGACTTCGCCTAAATGTAGGTATATAACAATTTGATAAAAAATTAAACAAATATAATACCTACCTAATTTAAAAAATATATTTTATTTTTTTGTAATTTATTATAGTAGTTATCAGACTAAAGAATGAAAATTATTTGTATATTTAACCAATTTTATTCTCATAAATTTAATTTTATTACATTATACACTAACTATGTTTAAGTATTAATTAAAATTTGTAATTTAATGCGTAAAACCTACCTCGTTGCGTGTTTCGAAGTAATTACATTTATTTTATACTATTTGATTTTATTAAGGGTTTGGTTAGGTAGAATCCAAAGTTTAAACAATAGTGTCTAGCTTCTCCTTATTTAACTACAGACGATAAACAGGCAGGCATTGTATATATTTCTATTTGTAACATATATAAATGCTCAGACGTATTAGGCAATATGTTCAAACATAACTAAATTACAATACCATTTCAAAATTGTTTATTGTACTATATTAACATATACTTTCTATATAATATATGTAATGTGGACTAACTAAGGAGCGTTAAGTATGCTCAATCTGTAGATTATAAACACGCAACGCAACTAAAAGCGCACTTTTGAGTTGCACCATAAAATAAAATAGAAAAGAAAATAGCTAGGTTGACTATGTCTACACTACGCGGGAAAAGCATGAGACTGTAAATAAACATATCTAAAGATATTAAATACTTTTCTATTAGATTCAACAAGTCCCATTTATTTACGGCCCACATAATGGCGCACTTTACGAGGAATGTAATCTAATGTGATGTAGAAGTGGGTGTGAATGACACGATTCCTTTGGATTAGACGAGGTTATAAGGAGTTCGAGTGAACACGTCAATGGTAATATATGAAGTTACATATTTACATTTATATATAAATATGTAACGTTGATGGTGAATAATAAAGAGTTTATACGTCTAATACTTTTAACATTAATTTATACTATGGGTGAAAAATTCTGCTGTGGTTCATATATCTAATTTTACAATTCTAAGATATCTATGCTAAGTGTCGGAAATGTAAAGGAAAACCTCGGTCATTCCCGGGTTGTGTGAGAACGTAACAACGGAATATGAAAAAAAGAATTATTTAAAAAAAATATTCATCATTTATTTTCCAGATATACGGATAAAATAAACCGGACATCAATTAAAACAGAAACGTATGTAGTTAGTGCACATATTCATAAAATCGTCGATAAAGTATATATGCTATATGATATTTTATTATTGTCCTTCCTAACATATTACATTAGCAATTTATTTCATATTTTTTATAACTGAAATAGATTAAAATCTGAAATGGTAATATACTGAGATCCCAGAGCCCCCAGACCCACTTAGATCTTAGGCTATAATGATGAGTAAAAACAGAAACAACACAATGATGCAGTTAGTGTAATCCAGATATAATATGATAGAGGAAACTTAATATAATTTTATTTTCACCAAGAGACATTTGACGCAATTATGTTTCAGCAGCAAAACTGAAAACTGCTACATAAGTATTAAAAACATTAATTACTAATTAAAAATAAGATAAATTAATCATCTGCCAAAGTACCTTATACAAAAAGTTAAAAAGGTTAATGGAATGACCACCTACTTAATTCTTGATTCTTGAGAACTAATTTAAACCTGAAGAACCCAGATAGCACTTGGCCGCAGTTTAGAACAATTCCAGTTAGAAACTAGAGTTTGGACAAGACACATAAGGTTAAAAGCTAATATTTTAACGTAACTCTGGTAATATAACTTAATAATTAGTTTATACATACTTCGTCACTAAAACGGTTTTTGCTTTCCTTAGTAAGTGATAATAACAATGTTAAAAAAAGGACAACAATACAAATCGGGCAAAAATATTTATTAAAAAATCTTTTTAAAAACAAACTTCCTATACTTTTTATAATGGTGTATAGCATTCTACAAATCAAGCACTTTCATTTGTTACCCATACTAGGTGGATACAAAAAATTGTTATCTGCCATTTGGTGCGGCGGCCATTTTAGATAAATAATAATATTGATTATATGTAATTTCATTATCACTAGAATTGAAGTAGTAATCCAAATTTGAGCTAAATCGGACATTGGGAAGCGGGGAATCGGACATTGGGGTCAAATTGAACTTGCAAGATTTGATATACGCTAACATACATTCTACCAAGACAAATAATATAAAAGGTTGTAAAAATAAAAGCTCTTTTCAACAAAATATTAGACTACAATGCCTCATTACATTATGTTTTAACGAGATATTTAAATCTTTTAAGAAATACCCATTAGATTTGGTCTCAAGGTCTTTAAGTAGGTGGTCTTATCTTGTCTGCAGCACTCTATGTGACAAGGCACGCGCACGAGTGTTGCTTGCATACGTCATCACTCATTTGATCCTCCTATCTAATGAAGGGCCCGGTGGTTGATAAATATTGATCTTTTATACATTATCTTTTATCAGTAACCTGAATTTAATTAAATCTCCTAATACGTCATAGTGGACATTTTTGTTTATTCATAGCTTATTGGATTAATTGTGCCATCATTTGCTCTATGGTTGATAAAAACAATGGGTGATATTGTAGAGCTATCAAATATTAATATTAAAGAAATAATATTCGTTATAAAAAACATTCTCTCTGGTGTTATTATCACTAGATTTACATAAAATTTTATTAATCTATCATAAACGAGTAATTTAATTATAACGGATATTTACATATATGTATATGAATACAACATAATAGTAAACATACGAACGTTTATCGATAAGAAACGATTTATATTGCCTGCCGAAACGTTAGGCGGACATTTTCAATATCGACGCGATCATTGAACTGAATAATAAGACAATACAACATAAACACTCCGCTACTACGATTAGTATATCCCTATATAATATACAAGATGTTACTTATACAATAATCTTAATTCAGTGATATTATTAATAATAATTTCAATAACAATTTTATTATTTAAAATTCAATAACATATAAGAATTTTTATATAAATATCACACTAAACATATTTAGGTTTATATTTAGTGGGTAAGGAGAGAAACTATCGGTGCCTACAAATATCACTCCTTTCTCACTGCTCTGACTAGGACTAGGTGGTGCAAATCTCTTTGCCTCGTCTATCCGATCCAAGCCAGCTATCACCACATTGAAAGGAAAACATAAGCTGTACCATAATGGAAATGGAAAATGGAAAGAATGGAAATTATGAAAAAATAATAAATTCATTTAGTTATATTAAATAATTCAATTTTGTAGTAAATTCTTTGTGAAAAGTTTTGAAAACGTAACTTATAAAAGTGGAGTAAATTCTTACTGAGAAAAAATCCTAAAAACTTTAACGATTAAGGAAATTTTATTTCTTTTGAATTTTCTCCTACTTTTCTCTTACCTCATACAATTTCGGCTCTGCAATAATTTATCGTTTTAAAATGAAAATTTAATTACTTATGATTTATTATAGTATATAAACGATGTGAAAAAATACAGCTTTACATTATAAATTATACACGTCTCCCGTAAACAAAAATCTTAACAATTTTTTATTGATTACGACTTCAATATCAGTAAAATTCCTGCCTTTCATCCGAACACTTCCCCGCTGACAGAAACAGCCATTAGCACTAACAAGATGAAATTGCTCACGGACAATACTCAATAGTTCTTTAAGAGCCACTACAAATCTAAAAGTAGTTACTTATACGTATGTCAAAAAACATGATTTCTTTTAAAGATTTGTTTAATATATATTTTACTTACACTTTATATCGCAAGTATTGCAGAGAAAGTAGACATTTCTGCCCGAATTCAAGACAGCTTGTTGAGCAGCGAAGCTCAACGCCGCGCTTTTTCTTGTCAGAGCGTGAAAATGAAAATAAATCATTTCCCGAATGGAGGTTAATCATACGACTAACAAACTAGAGTAAGAAATAAATAGAGTATGCATATGTACATACACTCGTAATATTTGGGCTTCATAAATATAACACAAATACAAACAGTATCAACAGGATAGAATTGGATAAACCCTATATAATACATATACGAGAGTGACACTGTCAGTAAAAATAACAGACGCGCCCTCCAGTGTTTTGGGTTAATAGGAAATAAGTGAAGTAGCGTTTTGTTTCTATCGCTTAAGCAAGTGGATTGTATTAATAGCCTTTAGCTTGTTCAATATTTCAGAATATATGAATATATATTTTATTTAGCTCCACGCTATATTCCTCGCACATCAGGGTAGGAGAGGGAACCTAGTGTTAAGACACTCCGTTCCCAATTTTCTGCCGGATTCTGGAGGTGAGGTTTCATTGCGTGAGGTAGAGATTCATTGTGTGTTGAAAGGCGGAACTCAACTCTATGGCTCACGACTAGCCTCAATAATATATATGAATATAAAAAAATACCAAGAAAAAAAAATATATAAAACTCATCACAGTTCAAGAGTAGTAGCCAGTTAGCGACTCCGAACAAGTAGGCATAGCCTAGTGGTTCTACTATTCACCATTGAACTTTTTATTTATTATTTGAATTCGCTTTTTAGATATTTTGATTGTTTAAAACTTTTTTTATTGTATTCTATATCATTGAAAGACCTAAATATGATAGATGAAAATGTATTTTATTTATTTGTATTAAACAATAGAAGTGTACATCAAAGGCCGCTGTAGATTAAAACTATGTATAGATTTATCAAATAAAAAGTTTTTATTTATTAATATATTTTATTAGAGGCCAGTCGTGGCGAAAGGGCGCAAGTGCGTGACTGTAAACGGGACTAGTAATGGATTCGATCCCTCAACTCGAAGAGTGATATCTCAAGATATGAAATATTTATTTAAATTTATATTTTCATTTATTTTTTATGATTTCAAGACAAAGCGCGGCGTTGAGTTTCGCCACTCAATAAGCAATGCCTCCGAAATTCGGCGGAAAATGGAAAACGGGGTGTCTTAACACTAGGCTCCCTCTGCCTAACCTGCTTTTATGTATATTAATTTTGTTATTATATTACAAAAACCTTTTAAAAGGATACAATCAACATTTTCTTTATCAACCATTACCTCAAAATATTTCATCAAATATAAGCGTGCACGAGTACTCCGCTACAGCCCTTCAAGAAATATTTACCAAAGCAAGGACGCCATAGAAATTAAGGGTCATTGAAACACTAAAGCTTTTTAAGTGCCTTTTTTCATCCTTAGAGTATATAACACCAAATTGATCACGCCATTAGTTATAATCGAATAATAATACCCATAATCTATCTATACTTATAATAAAATCGTAAAATATGGAAGATAATTATATAAGAAAAAATATTATTAGGAACATTTAAGTATGTAATAGAATCTAAAACAGAGATTTTTGTATGTTCATCTATTAATTTGTCCATGCTAATAACTATTTACTATTGTATTTTGAAAATTTCCCGTAACATACAATTTTTGTTTTATTTCATTCGATTCATAAATAAAAAATATTTATGAATTTAAAATATTTTGTATAAAATTGTACTGTAAAATTACTGTTTTATTATATTGGCCGAAACCAGGCTGTATCTCATGAACCGTGATAGTTGCAATTTTTATGATTGATGATATATTTCTGTTGCCTAACAAATATTAAAAAAATGTCATGAAATAAATATTTAAGGGGACATGCAACAAATGTGATTTTTAGATGTTTTTAAATATAATGATAAAGAAAACTTTTTGCTAGCTAGCTGTCGCTAGTAAACAGTTAATTTTCATTTCTCACAAAATGTCATAATTTTAGGTAAGAAATACTAAAAAAGAAAATGAATTTCCTAAGCTTATTGGTTTATGGCTGTAAAATCCACCATGTGATTCATTTTGAGTGGAAAATGGAATTTGCAACGATTTTTTTCTCGTTTGCATTACCTGAACTATATTCGTTCATGTTTGAACACTGAGATCAATTCAGTTCGTTGAAGATGAATATTGCCTGAATTTTTTTTATGGCTTCATTTTTCATATTACTTTCCAAAAATTACTTAGCTATGTAATCTTGGTTTAGATGGCAAAGACGTTTTATTTTATTGCAAATATTTTCTATTTTAGGCATAAAATTAACGACCCTTTAACATTAAGCTTTTAGTTTCAATAAATAGTTTCAAAAATCTCTTATAATATACATAGGTGTAATATATTTTAACCACATTTACACAAATAGTGTACGTTACTTGTAAGATATGCTAGCTCTGGCGATTTACTGACCCAAGGATTTGCAATGTATGCATTGAAGATTGCTCTGTAATCTCTGTATATGATGATGAGACACATCTCGTGTACTATTGGATACTACATTTTGGTTAATTTACAATATTCTCTTAGAGTTCCTTATTAAGAAGTTCATACTAGATGGTTTTTTATATATGCACTAAATAATTTCTTTGGTCACTGCATTGCTTTTACTAAAGTATTTTATTTAATAAGAATTAGATTTATGTACTGTCTGCAATAAAGTGTTTTTTTTAGTTTTCAATAAATTAACGTTATCTTTGATTTTAGCAAAGCTGAAAACGAATAAATATTTCTTTCGAGTGATCAAATGATCTGACCTAGTTGCAAATTTGTAATTAGGTACACAGTGAAAGCTAAGAGCTATTGATGTTTGAATGTTTTCAAGTATAGCGTGCTGAGTGGCGATGTCGATGTCGATGTCGATTTCATTATTATTTTCTCTAAACGGGAATCGAAGCCACAACGGTCGTGATTGCAGTCACACGCTTGTGCCATTGCGCTACGACGGCCTCTACTTTTTACGATATATATAAACGACAAGAGTCTGAAATAAAGTATAAACAACAAGTGATTTTAAAAGTACCTAACACTACGTTTTTTACATTTCGCATTACAAAAAACGTTTTAAAGTTATTCATAAAAATTTACATAATTATTCAATTTTCTGTCTATTGTTTGATATGCTGATACCCAAATACAAACATAAATATTCATTCATCAGGATTAAGATCGTTCAATTTGACAAGTATCGAAAAGCACCTTTATAAAATTATAGAAAATATATAACTTAATATAAAAAATACATAGCTGAAATCCACCAAACTCTTTATATATAAAAATAATAGCTTCTTATTTCGGTACATGGTACCTACCTACCATGGTACTTATATTATTGTTTTAACATTTATCAGGCGGAACTATAAGCCGCGCGTTGTCTTATTACTAGACAAAGAAACAGGAATACAAAACAACTCATACCCCTAAGTGAGACAACCCACAAACATGGGTTAAAACATGGGTTAAAAAGATATTTTTTATTATACAATACAATACGTTGATAATTTTGAACATTATACTAAGACATTAGTTTAAGAGCAACAGGCCGACTACATTAGGAACTGCGGCTTAACCCAAGCATATACCCAACGGATTAAAGATTAAAACTACAGCAACTTCAAACCTCTAGAGATAAGAGCTTTCACATTAAAATTCTTCATCCCTTACAACTTTAATTATGTAATTTCTACTTCTATACATAAGTACATACATTTTGTATATAAATATACGTAAATGCATATAATTCCACAAATATAAATATTTAGCAATATTAATTTGTTTAAGTAATTACATTTTAATAGGAGCCTATATTTAGAGGAGGGAAATCAAAAAGCTTTTGTATTACAAAAGCAATTTTCTCAATAATAAGGTTCCGTTTCAACGACGAAAATGTATCATGGGAAATATTAAATTGCATATATTTTTATATTTTGTGGAAAGGATACAAAAAATATCTTCATAAAATAATACTAAATACATATCTATCGACATGAGGAAGTCTTGAGGAACCGAGCTATTATTAACGTTATGAGTTCGATTCACAATCGAATGAATTATTTTCATTTCCTCGCTGTGGTAAGAAGACAAAGCCTAGGACAAAGACGTAGATTCCCGCCACTAAACACGATATATCTGAACAATTTTACGTGAAATGGAAAATAGTTTATGTTAATACTAGGTTCCCTCTGCCCATCCTGCTATGTGAAGCTACACGTATTTAAATTAGGTTACAAATAATGTTAAGCTTTAGATTGATATATTATGCAAATATTAATATCTGCAAATTCAGCAAAATATAAAACTTAAGTGTTCAGCTTCACGCTGTATCCCTCACACAGCACGGTAGGCAGAGGGAACCTAGTGGTTAGACACTCCGTTCTCTATTTTCTGCCGAATTCTGAAGGCATTGCGTGTTGAGTGGCAGAACTCAACGTCGCGCTCTGCCTCAACACCAGAGCGATGAAATGGAAATATAAACGTAAATAAATATTTCACTTCCTCGAGTGAGAATCGAATCCACAACTGTCACGTTACAGTCACACCCTTGTGCCGCTGCGCCACGACGCGACGGCGCCAAAATTTAAGTGTTGTACCACAATAATATTTACTCGCTTGTATAAAAGTAAGTTAAATCGTTTTCACAAGAGTACATTTCGCTGTAATTGCCAGGAAACTTCCGACACTTGACTCTCTTTCGATATCTGACCTACATTTTGAGATTCTTCCTCACAAAATTGATTGAGTAATAGATTTTTCAATTCTTATTTTATTTGTTTATATATGTGTTCGTCTTCTTAGTTAAACAACTCGCATAAAAGTTATAGTATCGAATTTGTAGCTTGTAATGAAAGTTGTTAAAAATCAAGCTGCTAAGTCAACGCAATTAAGAGATACGATCGTTTATGCAACGTTTCGCTGAATTTTGTATGAAATTCGCCGGGTAATCAAAATCTATACTATAGGCTACTTGGCTTACTAACAATTTAGAAACTTACAATTATAGTTTATTTAGCAAATTTAAGTTTTCAACTTTTATAAATTGTAGTTCTCGTTGACATACAATCCTGAAATTGGTACGAAACGCTCGTTATGCGAGTCCGACTCACATTTGACTAACGCTTCCCTTCGTAAAAACGTAAAAAAATATATTCACAAAATGAAATACTATACCGACACTGTATATGAAGATATACATATATGTACTTATTACATACGTTCTATCCAATATAACTAATATATACACGCGTGTGTCAAGTGAAAGAGAAATCGCTAAAATGCTTGGTATGTGCTTGTTGAATATGACGGAAACTCTCAAAGGTAGTGAGAATTTTATTGAAATAGTGCTTCAAAGTTAAAGCAAATATGTTTTAGCGTATATTTATGTGTCATAAAGGTTCAATTTTATTATTGAAACGACATAAGAGAGTTTCATATGTTCACGTCACGTGGCTGACTAGTATATTTTTAGAAGTTATTTTTTAATGGTACAACTAAATTACAGCATAGTTGGCAATATCAACTAAAAAATATTTATTATTTACACAATCTTAAATAGTATTATTATATAACATAAGTATACTAGTGAAGAACAGAAGTGTCTTAACGGGAACGGAGTGCCTTAACACTAATTTTCCTCGCCCTACCCTATCGTGTGCAAGAAGCTAAAATAATTTATAGTTATATGTCAATTAACTTTCCAATAATGGTTTGCAGTCCAAATATTTATTATAGAATTCGATTTCTGGTCACAAGAAGGTCCCTTTTGTACTCTCGCAATATAAACTAGATCTGAATTTAAAATATAAAATCCCAAAAATGCGATAAACATACAGAAAACAATAAAAATACTCTACTGAAGTACAGTTCGGACTTACTATTATTCTGAATAAAATTTTGAATGCAGCAGGATTTGAGCACACTTTATTTAAGCTTTCAGAATAAATCGAAGGTGAAAAATCTATAGGACAAAATTTGTTACCAATAACTTATACCTATTATAATCTTTAAAGAATATTATGTATGTAAATATTGATGAAAACTAAATTGTCAACTGCCAGATTCCTTTAGTGCCCATAACGCCAGAACTATTCAAATATAGTGGCTACTTTTGAAAAGGGTAAAGAGTGCGTGTACATAAGATCCGACCCAACGTCATGTTCTTTTAGGTTGACAATAATCTCTTCTGATAGTGACCCTTTTAGTAATCTATTTTGGAGGCAAAGCATTTACCTCCAAATATAATATTTTACTTAGCTTCCTTAAAAGGAAAGTCGTATGTGTGATTACAGGAATATCTCTATACGATTTTGTGATGTGCATGCAAGACTACCTGTTTTTTTTTTTGTTTTAAGCTTTCTATTACTTTAATTTTCTTGTCACTTATATTATAGACAGCTAATTAGTACTTATCTAACATATATTACCCTCATAAGCAATTAGGTTCTAATTTTTTTTTTCAATTTGATTAAATTTTTAATTATAAAACGTAAATTTCTATTTTTTTTTATAATTTAAAATATAAAAAATATATAACAATGAATTTGTCACGTTAACTTTAAATTTCCCATAACCTCCATAACACCTTTACAGGGTTAGAGATAAATAAAATGATATGTCGCTACTTTACAGTTCGTTAGAAGCGTAGATTTCGCATGCTTATCCTGGTAGACTATTTGGTACATTATTTTGTGATATATAAGTATTTCTAGATATCATTAAATATATGAATTACTGTTTACGACAAAAACTAAAGAACAAACAACAATTACGATCTTCAATTTTGAATTACTTATGAATCATATTGAGACTTTTGATATTTCATTTGAAATGGTATACCCAAGACTAACCAAACCTTATTATAAACCATAAACTATACATAAGCGTAGTTTTAGAGCAGATACGTATCGACTTTCATTCAATCTTTGCTTATGGGATAACAAACTGAAGTGACTGTGCTCTCCTCGGATACCTGACCTACTTTTGACGTTTCTTACACAGAAATTGTTTTATCTTCTAGTAAATTACCTAAGAGCTATGCAAATACGAAAAAGTTACTCAAATATTGTTATATTTGAGTAACTTTTTCGTTCTTTACTTAATTACTTAAGTTCAGTACATCCAATACATAAATCATGAAGTCTGAATA
>JAEBDU010012649.1:0-12066 GCA_016802625.1 Heliconius numata | reverse complement strand
CCACTACCACCGAATACAATATTATCTGGTCTAAATATAGTCCCGTAGGGTCCAGACCGAATACTGTCCATGGTACTAGGTTCAAGATCGACGAGAACAGCTCGTGGCACGTATTTTTTACAGGCAGCTTCGTTATAATAGACATTAATACGTTCAAGTTGTAAATCCGAGTCCCCTGAGTAGCAACCGTTGGGATCTATTCCATGTTCATCGGATATTACTTCCCAGAACTATATATGAAAATTATAGATAAATTAATTCATATCTTCAATTTTAAAAGTATTGCAAACTACCAAATTTAAGTAGGTACCTAGAACGCTTCTAGTAATGGAAAAAGTAAAAATTACATTTGGATCTACGAAGAATGTAGTACAAGTACAGTAGGCAGTAAGAATTATGCTTTTCCTAGCTTTGGTAACGAGGCAAAGCGCGACGTTGAATTCCGTCACTTAACACGCAATGCCTTCAGAATTTGGCTGAGAATAGTGAACGGACGTGTCTTAACAGTAGGGTCCCAGGTTCTCTCTGCCTACTCTACTATGTGCGGGATAGCTAATAAAACATTAAACTACTAAAAGGGCGACTTCAAAAGAAACTTATAAAATTACCTTCGCTCCTATTTGATTGCCGCATCTCCCAACTTGAATGTGAACAATTTCTCGCATTTTTGCACAAAAATTTGGTAAATAAACAAATAAAACGTTTAAAAAAATTACTTAAAAAATAGAATATATAAGTAATAAATTGTAATACACCTACATTAATCTAAATAACGTAAAATAATATTAAAAATACAAAAATCTAAATGGACATGATATTAAAAACAAGTTGGCTACAATTACCTAAATTTAAATTATTTGGAGGCCGTTGTGGCGCAGTGGTGCAAACGACGAGTGTGGGCTCGATTCCCACTGAATTATTTAATATCTTTATTACTTCTTCTAAAAATCTATCTTGTAAAAAGACTTTCACATTGAATCCCGCCACTCAATGCCTCAAAAATCGAGCGTCTCATGGGGAACAGTCTCTTGACATTACATACAATTTTTTTTATATCGCTAAGTATTATCCATCATATTATACAATATGAAATATACATTTTATAGCTACAAAAGTAGCAAAGATTTTGAGCATGAAATAAAAAATAAAGTAAGAATCGGTGACAAAATTCTTTATTAAAAATCTTATTTAAATGCTAGTTTACTTATAAACATACAAAATGTTATAGTCAGGGAGACAACAGTAACAAAGTCCATTTTTTATTTATTAATATGATCTAAATAATAGAATAAAATGCAAAATGCACAAAATTAGATAACGGGCAGGCTTTAGATAAATAAGTTATTTTGTATAATAAAAATCAATAAAAATGGACATTAATTTCAGCCTCACGCTTTACATTGCAGAACAAGAACCTTGTAAAAAGTATTTTTAATAAATAACTTATAAATGGAGTGCCTAATCACTTAGTTCTCTTTGCCTAAATATGGTAAAAGCAAAAATAAAAAATTATATATAGAATGAATAATTGTCATCCCTTAGACTATTTATCTTACTCCTATAATTTATTATTATGGTGAACTTATTTTTTTATTGAAACAATGTTTATTGCACTTTACAAATTATAAAGATATATTTCTTCTAAAACAAAATAAAAAAATCTTTAATATATATAAACTAGTGTTATATTTAAATTTATCATATCATATATATGAATATATTTTTTTTTTAAATGAAAATAATATAATAAATATCTTTGGATAAATCTCACAATTCAAGCCGTAATACGTTAATAGGTCAATCCACAACCTACAAATTAGAAAACGAAGTAATCTTTTTTTTAAGTAAATAATATGTGAAGTTTGTTTTGGATGATATATCCAAGAATGTTACTTTATACTAGCAATATTACTGTAAAGTTTCATCGACTTTCACATTTAAATTAATAGTAGGGTGTTAAAAAGTAAGATTTTACAGTATTTTTCATACAATTCTTACAATATGTTTATTATACTAAAAATCATACGTAAATAACATTTCAAAATATTTTAAAACGTCACTTTTAAATATAAATGATAGTAATCGAATTCAAAACCGATTATAAAAAGTCTATTGTAAGGATTTTTTTAACCAGTCCTAGCAACCTAGTGTAAAGATGAATTTTCGAAATATTGTTTGTTAAGTTGCGGAACTCAACACCGCGCTTTTCCCGATGAGTTTATAGTTTCGTGAGTGTATAGTTTTCAATCATATTTCTATGAAGTTTTTGGTTATTAACAAATTACATATTTTTCGAGTTAAGTAGGTCATTATCATTTTGAGGGAGAATACATAGATATAATAACACAACCTAATTTTATAACTTTCTAAATTAAATTTAAATTTTCATAATATATTAATTTAAATATAAAAATGCTTATAAATGTTATTATGTTAAATAATTACATTTCAATTGACATGTATACAAATACTTATAACAATTCCAAAAGCGGCCACCCATCCTGTAAGGACTTGAAATCAAAATCACTTAACCATTAAGCTTCTTATGACTAGTTTCGATTTAAATAACCTAAGTACTTGTTTTATTAAATACAAATATACCCATAAATAAGATTTGAACTGACAACCACCACATCCTCATATAACTAACTAATTAATCAATTTATTCTTCAACAAATAAAAATTTGCATAAACAACATTCTTCTTAGACACCACCGGTATATAAAAAGCTCTAAACAATTTACTCGACTTACTTGCGTCCATTATTTCTAAAGATCTCATTATGTCCCATACATTTGTCATTTTGTGGTAGTGGGGTTCTAATTCAGTGGGGGTATTTAGATCTGAGTCGATTAGGTAGTGGCATTTTGATGGAGGTATATAGGTTCGATTATCGCCTGTGTTCTTGTCGTTGAAGTATGGGTGGATAAGGCGTGTAGCTGAAAAAATAGACATAAAATTAATTTAAACAAATATTGCTTTTTAACGGAAAACGGAAAACTATGCGGAAATTAGGAAACAAGTGTCTCAATGGGAACGGGATATCTTAACACTAGGTTCTCAGGTTCCTTCTGCCTATCCTGCTATGTGTGGGAAAGAGCGTGAAGCTGAAAAAAAAAAATAACCTACCATTATGCGTCCCACCATATTGTACAGGCAGTTGACTGTTAAATTCGCTATCAATAAAACGTATAACATAATTTTCCGGCAAATGGAAACTTGACGGAGACCGGTGCCACTCTTTGCCAAAACAAAGTGTTTTTTCTGACACTGTAGTGTCTAAGTCTTTTAGGATGGACATTGGTGCGCTATAGTTGTATAGGGATGTTATACGCGACATACCTGGAATAATGGAAATTTAATATGCATTAATATGTACTTTGTATATGATGATATGACAGTTTACTGTTTACGTCTGTAGATTCGATTCCAATTTGAGGGAATTACTTTTCTTTTCTCGTTCTCAATAAACAATGTCTCGAAATTGGGCGGAATGTGGGGAGTATTGTCTTAATTCTGAGTTCCCTCTGCCTACCTTGCTATATGCGGGATATATCAACTATGCCGCTTTTCTAAACTTAATGTGTACTTTATAAATGACAAATATAATTAAATTTCCGTTTGATGACACTCTTAAACAGGATTAGAACCTACATTAATCAAGAATAAATAAAAATAAATCACTTACTGCCCAAACCAGCTAAAACAACACACATAACAACCAAAGGACCGGTGTACACTAAATAGTGTCTCCTCTCTCTCTCCTTCCGCCATCTTAGTACTTCAGTGCCGAACGCGAACGTCATTTTTTGTAAGCAATCTATTGATATTGCTCCCGAGAGTATTATCATACTATATACTGGGTATAGAAATCTGCAATTATAGAGAAAAAAAATTTATTTCAACTAGAAAGAATTATATACAATAAAAAAATGTTATAAAAATAAAATAACGCGGGATTGGCAGAATTTAAATCCGCTTCTATTTTTATGTGGTTCGTGAAGATATGAATTTATTAAATCAATATCTTCATAATCATATTTTTTTTATAATGTTACAAAAATGCATGCAATGTAACAAAAAATCTATTAGTTTAATCGCGGCGGTCAATGTTATATTATTTATTAATTACTATTTATATTAACTTTACTGGTATAAAAACATACATTTTTAAAGGCTTTCAGTATAGTCCAGTTAAGAACCTTAGAGTAAATAGTTTGTAATACATTTGTTTGCGTACACTACATAGAAATCAAATTCTAAGACAAAACTAGTATCATTTTAAAAAATATCGTCAATATATAAACATAAATCTAACCGTTCCTCCTTATGCGGCTGCAACATAAACACAGTCAGCCACAACACTAAAGGCAATGAACTTAGCCAGTACGGTGCACAGAAAGACGCTCGCGCTGTTGAACGAGATGATATTAGTGTGCACGCTGATAGCATCAATGGTGATGATAGGGCTAACACCTGTAAAAATAATCAATCAATCAATCAAAACACTTTATTGCACAAATAAAATACAATTAAATTTGTAATTATATACATACAGTGCATAGGCGGCCTTATCACTATAAGTGATTTCTTACAGGCAACCTTTTTTTTAACAATAACTAATAATACGATACAATTGGTGGCGGTTAACTTTGCATAAAGATGTTTTGTAATTTATTATATCAAACATATAAACATACGCTATTCATATATAAAATAAAATAAAGTAATTTAGAGAGTGTAAATATAAGTAGTATTTTCCACTTTTCTTAGCTTTAAAAGATAGTGAGTGTTAAGTGACGAAACTCAACGTTGCACTTTGTCTACCAGAAAGAGGGAATTAAAATAATACATTCTCTTGAGTAGGAATCAAACTCACTACCAGGCACTATGTAGTGAGATAGGTATGATATGAGATAGATAGCTATCTAGACATATATTACTAAAAATTACTGAGGTACAGTGATGCCACAAGACTTTTTAATATATTTCTAATATTAATATTATATACTATACAGACTGTCATATATAAAGTAATGAATTGTTTAAATGTAGGTACTTATTTGCTTTGTTAAATAATAAAGTAAATTCAAGTGGGTATGTTGGAATTTTGTATGACAAGTTTAGTTCATGTCAAGCTACCTAGCAAATACAATACTTATTATGAACTCTAGCGTTTTATTTACGTTACATATATAATATTGGCGACGAGGAGTTAAAAATTATACAAAATGGATAAAAAAGCTATAAGATTTGAAGAATACAATCCAGACTCGGCTAACTGGGACAGTTACATAGACCGATTGAAGTTTTGTTTCGAGGCAAATGGCGTCATCGTGGACAATGTTAAGCGTGCTAATTTTTTCACAGTGTGTGGTTCGCGAGTGTATGACACTTTGGTTGCGTTGATTACGCCTAGAAAAGCAACCGATGTGACTTTTACCGAAATAGAAGCAATTCTAAGTAGGCATTACAGTCCTACTCCAAATGAAATTACAATGTCATATAAGTTTTATAAACGGGAACAAAAACGCGGTGAATTAGCTTCAGACTTTATTGCAGATGTGAGAAAACTTAGTTCCAAGTGTAATTTTACAGACTTAGAAAGAATGTTACGCGACAAACTCGTGTGTGGTATGAGTGACAGTAGATTACAATACGAACTATTAAAACGCGACAATTTACACTATCAGGACGTAGTGAGTGCAATGTTAGCATCAGAAAGTGCAGATCGTGATGTGCGCATGATCCACGGTACCGCGGGCATCAACAGCGGCGCCGTCGCGGACGTGAGGGCACGCGCCGGGACATCGCAAGAGGACGCCGGCGAGCCGATGGACGTTAACGCCGTACAAACGACAGTGTCTAATCGGTTGTGTTACCGATGTGGGAACCGACACGCGGGAGAATGTCGTTTTGTCAATGCAATTTGCCGATTTTGTAAGAAGCGAGGGCACGTTGAAAAAATTTGTATTAAAAAGAAGAAGTCTAACCAGAAGGACGTTAATTTCACACAGATTGAAGATAATGGAGATCTATTAAATGGCATTTACACCATACAGAGTGCTACGCGGGTGCCACCTTACGAAGTTGATATTTTTATTGCTGACGTGCCCGTGCGGATGCAAGTCGATACGGGGGCTAGTTTCTCTCTCATCAATGAGCGCACATGGAGGGTGCTCTGCAGTCACTTGCCCCAGAACACATTAGAGCAGATTCAGTTATCATTGCGAACATGGAATGAAACACCAGTAAAGTTGCTTGGGCAGGCAATATTGCCAGTGCGATATAAGAATGTCTTAAGAGATTTGACTATGATAGTAGCTAAAGGGAACGGTCCAAATCTACTTGGTCGCAATTGGCTCGCACCTCTAGATATCACAATGAACATTAATTTCATTGCTAGCGATGATCGGGCTCAATTGGAGAAGGTAATAACAAGGCATACGGAGGTATTTAGAGATGGCCTTGGGACTTACAATGGTAATCCCGTTGCTATACATGTGAAATCTGGTGCAAATCCTCGGTTTTTAAAAGCTCGCCCTGTGCCATATGCTCTTAGGGAACGGGTTGAAAATGAGATAGATAGATTAGAACAAGAAGGGGTTTTGTGTCCCGTGTCATTTTCAGAATGGGCTACACCTGTGGTCCCTATTGTAAAAAAATCTGGTGAAATAAGACTGTGCGGAGATTACCGCAGTACAGTGAATGAGGCAACGGAATCAGATACATACCCGATGCCAACAGCTAATGAAGTTTTTGCCACAGTTGCCGGTGGAAAAATCTTTACAACATTAGATCTAGACAGAGCATATACCCAAGTGGTTGTGGATGATAACACATCAAAACTTCTTACTTTAAATACTTGTAAAGGCCTATACACTGTTCATAGGTTAGCATTTGGCGTTAAAGCATGTCCGGGTATATTCCAGCGTTTAATGACTTCGTTATTAGCGGGCATTCCAGGTGTTGCAGTATTAATTGACGACATTATCATTAGTGGACGGTCAATGTTGGAAATGCTAGAAAGGCTAGACATGGTACTCGGCAAAATACAAAAAGCAGGACTGCGCTTAAATAAAATGAAATGTAAATTTGCTCAGGAGAAGGTCGAATTTCTTGGATTTGTCATAGATGTAGAAGGCATACACCCAGCACCTAGTAAGGTGGAATCTATTGTGAAGACTCCTGCACCGAGAAACAAGAAAGAATTGCAAGCCTTTCTTGGCCTTTACAATTTTTATGAACGATTTGTTCCAAACAAAGCTACGGTATTAGAGCCTTTACATCGTTTATTGGACGCGAAAAGTTGCTGGAAATGGTCGAAACTAGAGCAGAGTGCATTCGAAACAGCTAAACGTTTACTTACCTTCGATGTAACCTTGGTACATTATGATGTGAACAAACCTTTAATACTTACCTGTGACAGTTCAGAGTATGGAGTTGGGGCAGTATTATCTCATGAAATGGAGGATATGAAAGAACGTCCGATAGCAATGGCATCTAGAACTCTCCATTCACACGAAAGGCGTTATTCGCAACTCGATAAAGAGGCAGCGTCTATTATGTTTGGGATAACAAAATTTCATAATTACCTGATGGCAAGGCGTTTCCGTATAGTAACGGACCATAAACCTCTACTTGGCATTTTCGATCCTAAAAAACCTATGCCAACTATGCTGTCACCTCGACTAACTAGGATTGCTATTGCATTGACGGCACATAATTATGAAATAGTATACAAACCTGGACCTCAAATTGGATATGCCGACAGTCTCAGTAGATGGCCTCAGCCAGTGGCCGAACAACCAGAGCAAAGTTTGGGTGATATTTTGTTAATGGCTGAAGCACCACCCGATTTTCCTTTTGATGCCGAACGCGTTGCTTTAGCAACAAAACAAGACAAAACTTTATGTCAAGTGATGCACTATATAAAGCATGGGTGGCCAACAAAAATTAATGACAAATGTCTCCGTCCATTTTGGTTACATAAACTTGAACTATCATTGCAAGACGATTGCATACTTCTCGGTTGTCGTGTACTTATACCGAGTGCACTTAGACAACTTGTGTTACAAGTTCTACATAAAGCACATTCAGGAATAGTTCAAACAAAGTCAATTGCTCGGAGTTACGTGTGGTGGCCGGGTCTCAATGAAGATATTGAATTAATGATTGGAAGTTGTTCGAAATGCTTAGAAAATCGACATATGCCTCCTAAGGTAGTGCATGAGTGGATTACGCCCACAAGACCCTGGTCGAGGATCCACATTGATTGGGCCGGACCATATAAGAATAAATATTTCTTGATCATGGTGGATGCATACTCCAGATGGCCTGAAGTGTTTGTGGTAAATAATACTACATCTGCAACAGCCATTAGCTTATTAAGATCAGTATTTGCAACCCATGGTTTGTGTGAAGTGTTAGTATCAGACAATGGCACTTCTTTTACATCAAAGGATATGCAGAATTTTTTGAAGGCCAATAATATTAGGCATGTAACGACAGCACCTTACCACCCAGCTACTAATGGTTTGGCTGAGCGCATGGTTCAAACGATAAAAGGAAAACTAAATAAAATGGATAACTTATCGTGGGCTGTTAAAATTCCTAATTTGTTGCTAGCTCTTAGGAGTACACCATGCGTAACAACTAATAAAAGTCCATCAGAATTACTAATGAAGAGGCGTCTACGTACTCTATTAGATACTTTGCATCCAGATAATTTGAGAAATACAAAAAATGAACAGGAAATTTATAATAATAATAAAAAAAAAACCCGTCAAGCTAATGTAAATCAGAAAGTAATGTATAGAAATTACAACCAAACTGGTCCAAGGTGGCTTCCTGGTATAATTAATGAAAAGTCAGGTCCATCTAATTATAAAGTGAAGACGAGTGAGGGGACGATTATTAATAGACATATTGACCAGTTAATTAAAATGACTCCAGCAGCAACTCAAACTGAGAGAGAGGTAAATGGTAATCGTGAACATTTATCACCAAATATGACTACTGAGACTATAGATGTGGATATGGATAAAGATAGGGATGATATCAATGAAAGCAAAGAGGAGGAGAATAGTCAGGCAGAGGAAGAAATCATTGCTATACCAGATGCCACAGAATGGGCTGAAATGTTAGGAATTCCTAGTACTTCAGATAGCACAGGAAAAATAAAAAATAAGTTTAATGTACATGCAAAGTCACCTTATCAGAGGCCGCAAGTAGTTAAAGATGTTCATTGTTTAAATTGATTGTTATGTGTTATTTTGTGTTGATTTTTAAATTATTGTAAAGCTATCTTATTGGGGAGGTATGTCATATATAAAGTAATGAATTGTTTAAATGTAGGTACTTATTTGCTTTGTTAAATAATAAAGTAAATTCAAGTGGGTATGTTGGAATTTTGTATGACAAGTTTAGTTCATGTCAAGCTACCTAGCAAATACAATACTTATTATGAACTCTAGCGTTTTATTTACGTTACATATATAATACAGACTATAACCAAATAAAATTCTACAAACTCACCCATACAATATTAAAATTCAAAAATCCATTAACAAAATAATAAGTCCAAGGTTCGATTCCATACAAATCGGGGCCATGCTCGGTGAATATATTGTACGCAACTATGTTCCAAGGTGCAATCACCAATCTGCCGTAGTGCCACGAATCTACCGCTATCGTTGGTAATAATATTAGAATTAGAGAAATTAGCGTCCATTTTATAAATTCTATGATCTGTCCTTTGAAAAATAGCATGTCAATTGCTATTGGGATTCCTAATATGGCTGTGAAAGGCCAACCTGAAATTACAGAAATAACAATGTTAATATTTTATATTATAGTCACTCATGGCGCAGGAGCACAACAATGCTACTGTAAACACGAAAGGTTGTGGGTTAGATTTCCACTTGAGAAAATGAAATGCGTAATATTTTCATTTCGGGCAACGAGGCAAAGTGCGGCGGGAACTAGGTTACCTCCCACCGGCACGTTGTGCAATTTCAGCAGTTCTCTCTGCCTACCCTACTATATGCAGGATTTATTTATTTTACAACATGAAGCTGTAAAATAAATAAATAAAAAAAATATGACTTTCTATGTATTTGTTATAATTAAAATCAATAAAGAAAGGAACACTAACTCAACAACACACTGGCAGCAGTCAGCATGACGGCCGCCTGATACCTCTTCCGCCACCAGCAAGCCAGCGCGGCCGTCATCAAGCTGGAGCTCCACGACGAAGGCAACATGGCAGCGGCACTGACAAAACTACCAGCCGCTGGTAGAGTCAGGGCAAGCCATACACGTGCTACGTGAACACCGAATTCGTGGCATACTGCCCTGAAATAAGGTAAAATATAAATATATATTTTTTTTATCTTTCACAATGTGTCCCGCACATGGCAGGATAGGAAATAGGAAAGCCTAGCAAGTTAAGACACTCTGTTTCGCCGAATTCAAGATGCATTATGTTCAACAACACGATTTGTCTCTACACCAAAGCAAAGAAATAAAAGTATTAAATATACATATGCTTGTGCCCCACTGGTTTGCTTATTTATTAATAAATGAATAAAACTTCAAATATAAATATGAAAATCAACTTACTTATAAAACATAAGTTCGGCACAAGCTGTTAAAATTGCCAATAGAACCTTCAAACTATAAAAAACTGATACTGGTGTCATAACATAAGACAAAATCTTTGCAGGCACTGCAAACAACCACAACGGCATATAAGATCTGATTGCATAGACAGGACTGTATTCCCAGGTTTGAAGACCATTGCCATATACTGAAATAATAAAATGATTATATTAATAATAAGTATGAAATGATAAGTATAAGTAATGATTTTAAAAATATGTCCTAGATTTTTTCTTTACTACTAGGGCCCCTTCGCATATTCGCTGCATATCACCTATAGTTCTTAATTAATGCTGCATTTGCCAAGAGTTTTATTACATAATTTTAACATTCAATTATTTCATATCATTTTGAGAAGCACTATGTGGCTGCTTGAGAGTGTGGCAGCAAGGGAACTTCCTGGGCAAGTTTAAGCTAGGCTTCCTTAAACTGTTGGCCGTAAACTGAGCATTGAATTATTTAAATTTTACATTTTCTCAAAAGCTATATGTCCAAATTCTGCTATAAGCACCAAAGTTTACCTTCGTAAAATTTTATTATAGAATAACTTTGGCTTGTAAGTTTCAATAATTTTGTCAAAAAAATACATTGAAATATCACCTTGTAATTATTATAAAGCCAAATAATTTCTTCTGTTGAACAAGCTTATCTCAGGAACGGGGCTAATGGTTTGAGGTGAAATTTTTTTTCTGTATTCTATAGTTAATTTATTTTGAATATTTATATTGTTGTTGTTGCAATGTAATTCAAATTAAAAATATATATGTAATTTGACAAAATTAACTTTTTTTACTGTTTCTAGAATGGAATGCTTAAGATAAATTTCACATGCATAAAAAAATGATTACAGTCATTACCTAAATAATGCAGTGGTTCCCAATAATTATAAGTTTCATCACAATCAGCTATATGGCCGTAGTATGCAGATGCAATACGGGCAGTCAATAATAAAGCTAACGCCACTGCACCTCCAGGATATGCTATACTACGTAAATCAGTTGGTGCATTTGTATAAAGAAATTCTCTGAAAAAGAAATAGTTCATAGATATATGATTGTAGGAAATTAGTTAACACTGCGTTAATATTTGGAGCTTAAGAATTAATAACATAAAAGCCCATTCACTTAAAGTATGTAAGTGTGAAACGATGTTCTTCAAATGTAAACAACAAAAAAATTATATAGTTTCATGTTTATAAATACCCAAAAATCATATTTAGAGTTTCAAAATAATAATTACCCTTCGCTTGATTTACGCGATCGTTTGCCTTTATTGAGACTGGCTGATCTTTTGGCTCCATTTTTATTATGAATACTCCGTTGTCTCGCAGTTAATGGCATTAGAAATTATTATTTATGTATATTTTCGGAATATTTATTCAATAAATACATTCAGCGATCAATT